>SJYW01011006.1:135895-172405 GCA_006410735.1 Raphicerus campestris
TCACGGGTCTGAAAAAAGTACCCTCCACAAGTTAAGGCTAAAGAAACCTTTGGTTCAAAGGCTAAGGATGAACTATCTCTGACAAATGTATTAACTCTGAATACGTACATTGAAAATCTCAATGATTTTTTTAAAAAAACTAATAGAAAGAAAAACTCTATGATGCGATAGTTGCTGGCAACGTTTCTAAACACCTGCTGCGTGCTGGCAGAGGTGCTCAACTGCTCGCTTTATATCTGTGTTTGCACTTGAACCTCAAATCCTCCTGTGAGAAGACAGTGGCTCCTGTCTGAAAGTGAGCTGTAGACAAGTCTTACAACCTTCCCCAAATCTCATGGCTCGTCAGCAAGAGCCGGGCAGCCTGACTCTACAGGCCTTGCTCAGAGGTAACGTTTATCAGCTGCTGGGCACAGAGCTAAAGCCCACAGGAGGGCAACGGATGCCCACACGGCGCTAGACGCCCCAAGTCCTTCGCGGCCACTGAAACTAGACTCGCTCTGGCACTGCGCAAGCAGCTGTCATCGCGTTATTCCACGAACAGAAAGAAGAAAGGGAAGATGACCCCCAGCATAAACTGAGGGGCTGACAGACACACTCACGGTAAATAGTAACAGGACGTGAGCAGTGAAAACAGTGAACGTGTTAGTTGCTCAGCCGTGTCTGACTCTTTGTGATCCCATGTAGCCCGCCAGGCTCCTCCATCATGGGATTCTCTAGTAAAAAATATTGGAGTGGGTAGCCATTTCCTTCTCCAAGGGATCTTCCCAACCCGGGGATGAAACCTGGGTCTCCGCACTGCAAGAGGATTCTGAGCCATCAGGAAGCAGCATTTATGTAACTTCCACATCTATTTGCACAATGTTCTTAGTCACCCCAACAGCACCGCAAACCCTTCTACGCTGCTGAAAGCAGATGGCGCTCGTATTACCTGGGACTCCCCTCACCTTGGACACTGGCACTCAACCTCACCGTCTATCATAATCACCTGGCCTCTTGTAGGGCCTCTAGACACCAAAGCTCCATTCCCGGGGATTCTATTCCAACAGGTGTGCAGAGAGCACACATCCTCCAGTGGAGGAGAAGGGGTGCAACCCACAGCCCAGCCCTCGCACACTTCCACCAGTTCACCAAAACTCACTGAAACTCTAGGCACGCAGAAACGAGGCAGAGTGAGACAAGTCTGGCTCAATGCCCTAGAAAAGAGTACAGTTCTCTGTGCTTCTGGAATAAAGAAACCAATGCCAGAGATTTATTCCAGTCCAAACCAAATAAACTCCCAGGTGAAGAAAGACTCTGGTGAAAGTTTACACACAAAACAACTTCCTTTACATTCCCTGTCAGTAGCCAGGGATCAACTCTGAGCCACGAGAAAGCTGCAGGAAAGAAAAACTCAAATCTGCGCCATTTTCCATCCTAGAAGTGCACCCTCCCCTCTAAAGAGCACAGGGCATCTTAGATTCGCCTCATTGTCAAGGATGGAAACAGAAAACTCACACAATATAGAAAAGAGAGCAGCTGGGGCTCAAGGGACCGAGGACTCCAGTCTAGTGAGTCAAAATTGCTCAGTCGTGTCCGACTCTTTGCGACCCCATGGACTCCAGGCCAGAATACTGGAGTGGGTAGCCTTTCCCTTCTCCAGGGGATCTTCCCAACCCAGGGATCAAACCCAGGTCTCCCTTTACCAGCTGAGCCACAAGGGAAGCCCAAGAATACTGGAGTAGATAGCCTATCCCTTCTTCAGCAGATCTTCCCAACCCAGGAATCTCCTGCATTGCAGGCAGATTCTTTACCAACTGAGCTATCAGTTCAGTTCAGTTCAGTTGCTCAGTCGTGTCCAACTCTGTGACCCCATGGACTGCAGCACACCAGGCCTCCCTGTCCATCACCAACTCCCGGAGCTTGTTCAAACTCACGTCTATCAAGTCGGTGATACCATCCAACCATCTCATCCTCCGTTGTTCCCTTCTTCTCCTGCCTCAATCTCCCCCAGCATCAGCTGAGCTATCAGGGATGTCTCAGCCCTAGTCCTGGCCCTGGGGCCAATGAGCAGTCACCTTAGGGAAGTCCATTGTCCCCTCTGGTCTCAGGGTGGCCACCAGCTGAATGAGAAGGTCAAGTATCAAAAGTCAGGTGTCGCCTCCAGAGCCTAGGAGTGATGAAAAGGAATTTCTGCCACTGACCAGAAAAATAACCAAAGGACTTTGCCCATTCTTAAGCCGTCAGAAACGAAAAGCAGAGAACTAAGCAACCAGGCTACTTAGCGGCCGGGGTCAGCGGGAAGCACGTGCTCTGAGTCCTGACCCAAGAGCGGAGGGGTTATCATCCATGCATTCAGGCATTCATCTGTCCCTCAAACACCTGGCGCACCTTCCATGAGCCTAACGCTCCTCACTGCCCCCGGTTCCAGCCCGCCTCCTGCAGGCCTTCTCCACGTCCACGTGTCACCACGCTGCCTCGTCCAGTCCTCAGAGGAGCCCTTTGCTGTGGGTGGCTGTTACAGACGAAAGTCACCACAGCCTAATGAGGTTAAGAAATGGACTTGAGAGACCCCTCCTAGGCATCGTTTTCCAGGGACCAGGGCCAGGTCAGAGCAGCAGGGCCTGGACGGCACCCCCCTGCAGCCTCCACCCTCTCCAGCCCCTTGGCTGACCCAGCACTCCCCAGAAAGCTATCAGATCCTGGCAGCTCTGTCACGGGCTGTTCTGAGGCCACAAAAGCCATAAACGTACCGGACTAATCCAGTCCATCTGTCTCCAGCAGATCTTTTACTTTTCATGCGGGTCACTTCTGTGAGCAGATGGGTTGAGAAAGGCTTTGGCAAGTTGCCATGAAGTGACTGCCCGCCCGGTTCCCCTGGTCCTTCCCCCACCCCCGCCGTGGGCCGCAGGCGGACTGGCGAGTGGGCGGTGAGCTTTCTTCCCCATGGCTCTCCCTGCGCCTTCAGTCCCTAAGGCGCTGAGCTGGTGCCAACAAATATAGGCAGGAGAGAGCCTCCTCTCCAGGCTGTGGGTGGGGGAGGGGCGTCCTCGGGCAGCTGTAACTCCGCGATAAAGAGACCCTAATGCTGTGCTGGGTGGCGGTGGGGGGTGCCCCGTGTCACAGGTACCACCACACACAAGGACTCGCTGGTGTCCTGAGGCACCTACGACCGGGCTTTAAATTCTTCCAGAAACGCTGTTTACACCACGTAACCCCCACAGCATGTAAACGCCTTAACAGACGGCAGAGCTTTGCCTCCACGCATCTCGTCTGCTCCTCCCTGCAGCCCTGTGTGTGATCAGCCAGGACGTTTCATCACACCCCTCTCCTGGGAGAAGGAAACCAAACGCGCAGACACGGAGGAGGAACTTCTCCAGCGCCATCCAGCGAGTTCCAGAGCCGCGACGGGAGGCCTCCTGACGCTAGCGTCAGCAGCGCTGCCAACATCCAACGAGGCCCTCCTAGGACCCTTCCCTGGTCTTACAGATGAGCAGGTGTGTCTCCCCAGAGTCCTTGGGATGCCCAAAGATAGGGAATAACATTTCTAACAAAACGTGCAGCCTTGCTGAGCTGGTTGCACAGGCGAACAGAATTCATCTGTGTTTTGGAAAGATCATCCTAGGGGCGATATGGAAAATGAAGTACAGAGAGTATTCAGTGTTTATTACAACGATTCAAAGGCAACACAATGAGGTTCTAGCCCAGAGCCCAAACAGAAGACTAGAGAGAGAAAAAAAATACACAAGCAAGAAATGTACAGTGAGGTCTAATTAGACCCAGAGGTGAAAGGAGATTAAGAGCCATGGGGGGCTCCAGTCTGAGCGGCGAATGAGTAAGGATGCATTAACTCAGTAAAAAAACAAACCGGGCAGGGGAGTCGGATCTGGGAGAGAGGGGGAAGAGGCTGGGCTTGAGCTGCAGAAGCGGCTCCAGTTGGGGGACACGGTCATTTTTTAACATTCAACCATTTTTTTAAAATCTTGTGTTGGGGTGTAAGCCAGTTAAGAAACAGATGTTGTGACAGTTTCCGGGGAACCGCGAAGGGACTCAGCCATATAGGCATGTGTATCCACTCTCCCCCAGGTCCCCTTCCCACCCAGGCTGCCACGTATCACTGAGCAGAGTTCCATGTGGTGTACGGTAGGTGCTTGTTGGTTATCCATTTTAAATACAGCAACCCACTCGATCATTTTTTATTTGCAAAGTCCAGCACAGAGCAGACTAGACCCCTGAAACTGTGGAAGGGAGCAAGGGAAGAAAAGCGAGAAGTGAACTCAACAGGAGCAACCATCCAGACAGACACCAGGGGCGGGGACAGAAAGGGAGCGATCAACCCAATGTCAAGTTCACCAGCTCTTTATTTAGTCAATGACTCTGAGTGCCTGGACATAGGAGTTGGAGAGCCCTGCAGAGCCCGGGAGCTCACACAGCAGGGAGGGAGCTCAGAACTGAATCGGGGAGACAAATGGCCAGACGACGCGTGAATCACAGCAGGAGTGAGTGCAGTAAAGGGGCAGCAGAAGCCGTGGTGAGAGGCCATTCACGTCTGTTTCTCAATGTGCACCAATCTGCTGTTCAAACACCACTGTCAAGGCAAAGCACCCTCAGTCCTGCAGAGCGCCCTCAGAACCGTTCAGAGGCCTCAGCAAAACAAAACACCTGATTTCAAGGGGCTGCCCTGGTGGTCCAGTGGTTAAGACGCCCAGCTTCCAATGCCGGGGCCACAGGTTCGATCTCTCGTCGGGGAACTAAGATCTAACAGGCCGCACAGCAAGGCAAAAAAAGAAAACCGCTGACTCCAGAGATGGGGGCATGATAACTTGCATTTGTAACAAGCTCCCAAGTGACAGAGGCGTGCTGGCTGGAGGACCACCACTCTTGGAGAACCACTGCTCCAAGGGATAAGGAGAAGAAAGGGCAGGGCTGGCGCGGGCAAGGTATTAGGAAGGGTCTTAACATGTGGGAGACTGGGTTCAATCCCTGGGTCAGGAAGATCTCCCAGAGAAGGAAATGGCACCCCACTCCAGTACTCTTGCCTGGAAAATCCCATGGATGGTGGAACCTGGTGGGCTACAGTCCATGGGGTCGCAAAGAGTCGGACACGACTGAGCGACTTCACTTCCACTTTAACACTGAGGAGCCAACTCTGCCCTTAACTCAGTGTGCGCCTGTGATCAAGCCACCCAAATTCTCTGAGGTTTGGCTTCCTGATATCAAAATGAGGGTGTGCACTGCCACGGCAGTCTTCAGAAGGAAAGCAAACTGAATGTGTGGTGAAGGAACTACCTGTAGCATTTCCTCCTGAAGACTGTCATGGCAGTGAGTTGGAAAGATGCCCTGGAGAAGGGATAGGCTACCCACTCCAGAATTCTTGGGCTTCCTTTGTGGCTCAGCTGGTAAAGAATCCACCTGCAGTGTGGGAGACCTGGGTTCAATTCCGGGGTTGGGAAGATCCCCTGGAGAAGGGAACAGCTACCCACTTCAGTACACTGCCTGGAGAATCCCATGGACTGTATGGTCCAGGGGTTGCAAAGAGTCGGACACGACTGAGCGACTTCCACCTTCAAGTCGATAGTGATCTCTGGAGGATGGGATTAGGGTGAGTTTTTTTTAAAACATTCACATGTGCACTTTTCTGCACTGTTTGACTTCTTTATAATGGGCATGTAAAATCTCAGAAGGATCATAAAAATTCTCGAAAAGTTAGAAGGTCTTAAATTCCTCTAGAAGATTTCTCTAGCAAATAACATAATCAACTGAATGCTTAGCAACCAGCATATTTTTATTAAATTTTCTTACTTTGAAATAACTGTGGCCTTACATGTAATTATAAGAAAGAAGAAATCCCATACACTCTTTTCTAATCTTTATTTTACACTGGAGCACAGTTGGCTCATAATATTTATATGTTAGTTTCATGTGTACAGCAAAGCGATTCAGTTAAACAAACACATATAATCCCACACGATCTTTTAAAAAATATTTATTTGGCTGCATCCGGTCTTAGTTGTGGCCCACGAGATGTGAGCTGTGGCATGTGGGATCTAGCTCTCCAATCAGGGATCGAACCCAGGCCCCCTGCACTGGGAATACAGAGTCTTAACCACTGAACCAATAGGGAAATCCCTAATTCCATATAAAGTGTTAGTTGCTAAGTCATGTCTGACTCTTACAACCCCGTGGACTATAGCCTGCCAGGCTCCTTTGTCCATGGAAATCTCCAGGCAAGAATACTGGAATGGGTTGCCATTCCCTACTCCAGGGACTCTTCCCAACCCAGGAATCAAACCTAGGTCTCCTGCATTGCAGGCAGATCCTTTACCATCTGAGCCACAGGGAAGCCCCTAATTCCATATATTCTTTTCCTAATTTCTCCCAATGGTAACATCTTACAAAACCATAGTACAACCTCACACCAGAATGCTGGCATCAAAACAGTCAAAATACAGGCCACTTCCAGCACCACAGGATTCCTCACGTTGCCCTTTTAAATCACTCCCCTCCCTGCCTGTCCCTCCCCCCTTCTTAACCTCTAGCCCNGTATATTCTTTTCCTAATTTCTCCCAATGGTAACATCTTACAAAACCATAGTACAATCTCACACCAGAATGCTGGCATCAAAACAGTCAAAATACAGGCCACTTCCAGCACCACAGGATTCCTCACATTGCCCTTTTAAATCACTCCCCTCCCTGCCTGTCCCTCCCCCCTTCTTAACCTCTAGCCCACTAATTTGCTCACCATTTATACAATTCTGTAATTTCAAGAATGCTATATAAATGGACTCATACATTGTGTAAACTTTGGGGGTTGGCTTTCTTTTTCACTCAGTATACTTCTCTGGACATCAAGGAGATAAACCAGTGAACCCTAAAGGAAATCAGCCCTAAATACTCACTGGAAGGTCTGTTGCTAAAGCTGAAGCTCCAATACTTTGGGCACCTGATGTGACGAGATGACTCATGGGACAGACCCCGATGCTGGGAAAGACTGAAGGCAAAAGAAGGGGGTGGCAGAGGATGAGATAGTTGGATAGTATCACCAACTGAATGGACGTGACTTTGAACAAACTCCAGAAGACAGTGGAGGACAGAGGAGCCTGGTGTGCTACAGTCCATGGGGTCGCAAACTGAACAAAAAATAATTCTCTGGAGATTCGCACAGGTTGTTGCATATATTAATTCATTTATTTTCACTGCAGAGTTATGTGCCATGGGATTGGATGTACCATATCCTTTAAACCTACTCAGCCCCTGAAAACATCTGGGTTGTCTCCAATTTCTGGGTATTATGAACAAAGTTGCCGCAAACATTCACGCTCAGGATTTTGTGTGAACCTAAGTCCTCTGGATAAACTGGCCCCAAAGTGTAAGTGCTGAGTCCTGTGGTAGTTACACATTCAGCCTTTAGTTTTATTTATTTTTTTTAGTATTAGGGGATAGTTGGTTAACAATGCTGTGTTGGTTTCAGGTACACAGTACAGCGACTCTCTTCCACATACATGTGTCTACTCGTTTCCAGTTTCTTTCTCCAGTTATTTTCCCGTCTACGTTGTCACCCACTATTGAGCAGAGCTCCCTGTGCTATATAGTAGCTCCCTGTGGGTTACCCATGTCGCACACAGCAGTGTGTTCCTGTCCATCCAAACTCCCTGACTATCCGCCATGTGTTTTTTGCCTTTTTTTTTTTTTTTAAAGAAATTGCCAAACTCTTCTCCAGACTGGTTACACTACCTTACATTCCTACCAGCCATGGATGACCCAGTTTTCCTGAATCCTCACCAGTGTTTGGTGGGGTCAATGTTTTACTTTCGCCAATTCCTGGAGGTGTGCAGTAACACCTTGCTGCAGTCTGAACCAGCACTTCCCCGAGGGTTAATGATATTCCAGATGTTTTCAGGGGCTTCCTTCTCATCCATGCGTCCCCTTCAATGAAACGTCTCTTCACGTCTTTCACTTACTTTCTATTGAGACGGTTTACGCTCCTGCTAAACTTTGAGAGTTCTTTTTTAACATATATAGTCTAAACGCTAGTCCTTTATCACATACGTGGCCTGTAAATATCTTCTCCTGGCCGGTAGCTTGTCTTTCAACCTCTTAACACCAATTTTTGTTTCTCCCTCTACACAGGAAGATGACATGTTTGATAAACTGGTTTATTTTTATTAAAGGATACTTGATTTACAGTATTAAATTAGTTTTCAGATATACAACATAGTGATTCAATGTTTTACAATTATGGTCCATTTAAAGCTATCACAAAATACTGGCTGTATTCTCTGTGCTATACAATATATCCTGTAGCTTTTTTTTTTAATGTAAGAGTAGTGTGTAGCTCTCAGTTCCCACTCTTACCTTTTCTCTCCCTGCACCCTTCCCTTTTCCCACTGGTAAAATCTTCAGCAGGGCAAAAGTTTCAATCCTGATGGAGTCCAGTGTATCAGGCTTTCCTCTTTGGGCTGGGTTTTCAGGGCCGAGTCCAGATAAGGACGCTTTGCTTAGGCCTAAACCTCGCAGAGCTCCCCAGCTGGCACAGTGGCACAGAATCCACCTGCCAGCGCAGGAGATGCAGGAAACCTGGGTTCGATCCTTGGGCTGGCAAGATCCCCTGGAGGAGGAAATGGCAACCCACTCCAATATTCAGTTCAGTTCGATCACTCAGTCGTGTCCAACCCTTTGCGACCCCATGGACTGCAGCACGCCAGGCTTCCCTGTCCTTTGCCGTCTCCCAGAGCCTGCTCAAACACATGTGCATTGAGTCGGTGATGCCATCCAACCATCTCCTCCTCTGGCATCCCCTTCTCCTGCCTTCACTCTTTCCCAGCATCAGCATCTTTTCCAATGAGTCAGTTCTTCGCATCAGGTGGCTAATGTATTGGAGCTTCAGCTTCAGGATCAGTCCTTCCAGCAAATGTTCAGGGCTGATTTCCTTCAGGATTATTGCCTGGTAAATCCCATGGACAGAGAAGCCTAGTGGTCTACAGTCCATGGAGTCACAAAGAGTCGACACGACTGAGCAAGCGAGTACAGACCTTAAAGACTTTGTTTCTTTTTTCCTCAGAGTTTAATAGTTTCACATTTTACGTTTAAGTCTGTGGTCCATTTTGAGCTAATTTTTGTATAAGGTGTGAGGCTGAGATCAAAGTTCTTTCTTTTTTTTTTCTGGCCTGTGGATGTCTAACTGGTCCAGGCAACCAGCTCCAAGTTTAATGAAATTAAAAATCATGCTGGTTCATCATCTATATTACAGTAAGTATTGTTTTGTAAAGCTTTAATTCTAATTATATACTGAACAATGTAAAATGTCCAGTTTGAAAGTTTGGAAACCGTAAGTATTCTTTCCTTAATATTCTGACTTCTACCTATGACCGTGGATCCTGTTGACATGAGTATCACAAGCAAAGCCTAAGCAACAGCTAAAAATGAGTAACAATTTAAGCAATTAGCCTGTGTGTCTATTAATTAGGGATTCATTTCCCACTGGGCTTCCCAGGTGGTGCTACGCTAGAGGTGAAGAGCTTGCCTGCCAATGCAGGAGATGTAAGAGATGTGGGTTTGATCCCTGCGTCTGGAATATCCCTTGGAGGAGAAAATGGCAACCCACTCCAGGATTCTTGCCTAGAGAATCCCATGGACAGAGGACCCTGGTGGGCTACAGTCCATAGGATTGCTCAAAGTTGGACATGACTGAAGTGACTTAGCAGATGTCAGGGAAAAGGTCATCACTAAAAAGCCCTGTGACTGAATAATAAATATGTGTATCAACGGCAAACCTAAAGTGTAAAATGCAAGACTGAAATAGAAGCTTTCGAATACTCCGTATTTATTGAAGGCAAGGAAGTTTACTCTAAGTAAATATCTGTCAATAATAAAGATACATAAAGGCAGCTACACCAGGGCCAACCCGACCCAAGCTCAGCTCTACGGCCTCCAGGAGTGACAAGCCCATTTTGGAATCAGACCATCCGTCTACACAGACAACCTGTGTTTGATTCTGCTTTGCCACTTCCTGGCTGTGTGACTTTGGGAGGGTGCCTCAAGCTCTCTGAGCTCATCCCCCTCCCAGTTAACTGGGAGTGAGCACCATCTATCCCAGCTGGCTGAGTGTGAGGATTAAAAGCCACTTCTCAATGCCCAGCACACGGTCCAGCTCTCAGTTAAGAGTAGCTGTTATCATCACTGAAGGGAATTAAAATCTTGCTCATTTCCTCAGGCTCAGTCAACATGCAACTGGCAAAGAAGAGGAAATGAAAGAATCCAAAATACTTGCTCAATTTTTAATAAGAAATATTTTTAAAAAGAAAGAAAGGAAAGCAGGGAAGAGGAGGAGAAGGAAGGGGAGGCAGAGGGTGGGCAGGGGTTTCAGACAACACATCACAGACCCTGTCGGCCTGGACCGTCACCAGAGACCACCAACGAGACAGAGTACTTCCTCGCCCAGAACACACTCCTGAGGTGCTTGGAAATCAGGGGCGCCTCGCATCAGGCAGGTGGTTTGGGCAGGAGGTTACAACTGCCTTAAAGAGACCCACAGAGGAGGCACCAACTGCTGTGTGAGCCGCTCAGCCGTGTCCGACTCTTCGCGACCCCGTGGACTGTAGCCCACCAGGCTCCTCTCTCCATGGGATTCTCCAGGCAAGAGTACTGGAGTGGATTGCTATTTCCTTCTCCAGGGGATCTTCCCAACCCAGGGATGGAACCCAGGTCTCCTGCGTTGTAGACAGACGCTTTACTGTCTGAGCCACCAGGGAAGCCCAACTGCTGTAACTACCTGGTAACAGAAGCTGAAGCCATGCCTTCTACACAGGAGACACCCAAACAAAGCTTGCAGAGAGCAGAGAGGCAGAGCAGAAGGCCCTGCCGCTCGGTCAGGCTGATGCCGCTGCTGCAGGAACGTTCACAACCGACGACCCCACGGCACGCAGCACCGCCTCCTGCCACGCTGTCCAAAGCTCTCTGCTCGCACGCACACAACACGGGCTCCCCTGGCGGCCCAGCAGTAAAGAACCTGCCTGCAATAAGGGACACCCAGGTTCAGTCCCCTGGTCTGGAAGATCCCCTGGAGGAGGGAATGGCAGCCCACTCCAGTATTCTTCCCTGGAGAACCCCATGCACAGAGGAGGCTGGTGGGCTGCAGCCCACAGGGTCGCAGAGTCGGACACGGCTGAGCACTCAACATGTGTGTCACCCAGCAAAGTGCCAGGCCCTGCTCTGTGGCCTCGCAGCGAAACCCAAGACACGGGAAAACCTTCTTCGAGGTGGGAAAGAGCACGGAAGTCTGATCCTTCACAACCAGCATCAAGTCCACATTCTGCGAGATACCCACTCAGCCACTTGCAGACTCAGCACTCCAGTCCCTGTGACGCCCCCACAGGAGTTAGGGGGTGACGGCGGGCCAGCTGGAGGGGCAGCAACTCTAACCTTCAAGGCTGGGACTCAGGCTGGTTTACACTAAAGGCCACTCAGGCTCAGGTTTCTTGGGCTTCCCTGGTGGCCCGGCTGGTAAAGAACCCGCCTGCAATGCGGGAGACCTGGGTTCGATCCCTGGGTTGGGAAGATCCCCTGGAGGAGGGAAAGGCTGCCCACTTCAGCATTCTGGCCTGGAGAATCCCACAGACTGCACGGTCCATGGGGTCGCAGAGAGTCGGACACAACTGAGCAACTCTCGCTTGCAGTCTCAGGTGAGCCAGAATCAAAATCAAGTCTCTCTAGGAAGCGTCTCTGCAAGAAATGAGCCTCGGACAGAGCTGCAGGAACATCAGAGTCGCGTGCATTGTCCAGAGACCCCCCCACCTCTGCTCCCCACAGGGCCCCTCCCTCCTTCCACGAGCAGGCCAGGTGGCCATGGAGTGTCTCCCCTGTGAAAGAGAAAGTGTCAGCTGCTCAGTCGTGTCCAACTCTTTGTGACCCCGTGGACTGCAGCCCGCTAGGCTCCTCTGCCCATGGGATTCTCCAGGCAAGAGTACTAGAGAGGACTGCCATGCCCTCCTCCAGGGATCTTCCCAACCCAGGGATCAAGCTCGGGTCCCTTGCCGTGTACCCCATCCCCACATGCACCTTCAGGATAGCACCCCTTACAGGGGACATGCTCGATAACCACTTCCTGAAACCAGCAGGGTGCTGCCTCTCAGAAAGAACGCCAAGAGCTTGAGCAAGCAGCCTGGCTGACCTCTGCTTCAGTTTCACTGGGCGCAGGCTCAGCAGCCACGGCCCACGGGCTTAGCTCTCTGCAGCATGTGGGGTCTTCCTGGACCAGGGATTGAACCTGTGTCCCCTGCTTTGGCAGGCAGATCTTAACCACTGACCCCAGGGGAAGTCCTCTAATTTCTCAATATTTCTAACAAGAAGAGAAAGATGAAAGGCAGTCTACAAGACAACGGGCAGACCACGCAAAAGGAGAGCCCTGACCCGCAGCCTGAGCTGCCGGCCTGCAGCCAGCCTGCTGGGAATCAGACCTTCAAGGGACAGACTGCGGTCTCCAGTGACAACCCAGGAAGCCAGACAGCAACCCCCATGACAATCGGCCGGGACCAGACCAAAGTCTAACGGCCTTCCTAATCTTTGTCCTGCTTCCAACTCAGGACCAACCTACCTGCCCCGGAACAGTCACCTGGACACTCCTCTAGAGACCCGCAGCGCCCCAGCTCCATCAGGCACCCTGAGCCNTAAAACAATGCCAGGAAGGCTCTCCTACGACTGCCATTCTACACAGAAGGAAAAAGCCGCTCCAGAAATATAAGGTATCTGCCCAATCAGCCGACCAGAAAGTGAAATCTGCGGGGGGGTTTCCAACCACAGCCTGGGTGCACCCACAAACCACCCACCTTCCTACTGAGTGACCCACCCCACTAACTGAACCGTAACACAGAACACCTATTATAGTTATAATGTATGACACAGAGCAAAGATAACTATTCAACATTCTAATTTTTGGATTATGAAAGTACTAGAAAGTGTTTTTTAAAAAAGTGTTAAAAGTTAAGGAGTGGAAATCTTGAGTTCATAGACTACATTGTTTTATTGTCTGATTTCTTCTCTTTGCCAGCTGCTAAAAGGATGCTGCAGGAACCAGAGTGGCCACTCTGAAGTGCTGGAACAAGCCCAGGGATCCCTGAGGCGGCTCTGAGTCCATCACTGGTCTTGGTCAGAGTCTTTTCCCCTCCTTTTTCTGGACCCTTCCAGATGGTGCAATAGTGAATAGAAGGGGAAGGGGCTGTGAGACTGTAAAGAGAGCCCTGAACAAGGAGTCAGTGTGCCAGAATTTTAGTGTGAGGAGGACAGCTGCGGTGTGGGTCTGTAGAGATGCTCTGGAGACAGCTGGTCTGGAAAGTGGCATCACTCTGATTTTTCCACTGAGACAAGGGGAGAGGGGCTGATACTCACACTCAGTCTGGAAGGACTGGAAGGTTTCGGCCAGGAGAAGAGGAAGAAAGACATCACTGACCCGGATAGCATCATGTCCAAAAGCTGTCCTGAGGCCTTTCTGAAAATAATTCCTGCAGGGGAGAACAGAGGGCGTGGGAGGCTGTGACTACAGAGGCGGGTGTGGTTTGGACTCTGACCTTCTGTGTCTCTTGAGGGGATTTGGACTTCATCCTGCCGAGCCTGATGGGTTACTATGACTGGCCTGGGCTACCAGCTCTTAACACGAGGGTGCAGGAGTCATAGACTATTTATAACAAGAAATGTGTATCTGTCTGGTGGTTGTGGGCATTGGTGTCATCAGACAGATACAGTTTCTTCTTTTTCCTAGCTATAAACTGCAAACAATGTGATTAACCTCACTAAGCCTCAGTTTTCTCATCAGTGAAATGGGGATTATGTTATGTGCTATGAGAAGTAAATGAAATTATGTAGGTCAACCCCTTTGCCTTTCTTCTGACAGTGACAAGTAGCTACTGTTATCCTTGCAAGTACTTTAATGTGTGTGTGCAGGGCTGCGATAGAATAACAAGGAACTAGCTCCCTTCTGATGCCTTCCCTTCTTCCCATTATGCTTGTTTGGCTTTTGACTCATTAGAATCCTTCTGCTTTTTCCTCCTTCTCGACATCACTTCCTTCCTTTATGTCCTGGTCTAGACTTTAATGTCAGTTTTGATCTTAACTTACTTTTCCTGCTCAGTTTGTTTGTTTCCCGGTCCAACCAGGGTCAAACCATCTCCAAAGTCCCAGCATCCTGCTCTGCAAGAGCCACCCAGCACTGCATAGCATGTCCTCTGGCTCCAGCACTTGCGTGCCCTGCGGCCGAGGTGCGGTGCCCGGCCCCCCCGGACGCCTTATACGCTGCCCTGGCCAGCCCCCCGCCCACTCCAGGGTCCTTACCGCCCCTCAGAACCCAGAGCCCACTCCCAGCCGCCTTTCTTTCAGCATACAGGTTCCTCTCCAGCAGCAGAGATCACAGGAACTAGCAGGAGGGAGCTCCGCTTCCTGTCCTGGCACCGGAAACTGTATGTCCAGTCTCCATTCTGCATGCAACAGAATCCCTCTCTTCTCAGGTCTTCTGGAACATTCTTTCATCAACCATCTCCTTAGCTTTCAGTTTGTTCTCTACTGATTTCATCACAGTCTATAAACACATTCAACTGTCTCCCACAGAGCGTGCTCCATCTTTCCTAATATCATCTGAATACGTGCCTGTTCTTTTTAACAACACTGCACACACACTGTGTGTCCACTGCATAGAACATACTTCTCCGTGGATCTTCCAAGGCCAGTTCCTCCTTTAGAACCAAGTTTTAATTCACCTCTTCAAAGAGCCTTTCCCCGACCAGCCAATCCAGGGAGCCATCCTCTCCCTCGTTAACAGCTGTCAGCCTTCTTCACTTTGGTCACATCCTTTACCTTGTGTAAATATTTTCTGAAAAAAGAAATGAACGGATGAATGAATGATTCAAAGAACGGGATCACTGAGCTCCTGCCTGTCTTGCAGTCCTCTTCCCCTGGGTCCTCCTCACAGCATCTGTTATCTGGGCGTGCAAGGCAAACAAGCCCTGCACTCTCCTGGCTCTAAGCTTCTGCATATCAGCTCTACCAAGATCACCCACACAGCTTCTCAGCTGCCTGAGGTGTTTCCCCGCTGCTGGACTCCCAGGAAGATCTGGTATCCTCCCCAGTATCCCCAGAGGGCTCCCTCTTCTCCTTGCCTGTGTCCCTGGAAGAGTGGCCATGTTGCTGCCAGCAGCTGTGTCGTGATTCATTTTGACTCAGAAATCATTGTTGTGTTTATTTTTTATTTTTTGTTTTGGGTTTTTTAACAGCCACATTGAGCTATAAATCACATAACATACAGTTCCTCAATTTAAATGGTACAAGTCATGGTTTTTAGGGTATTCACAGAGTTAACCATCACCACCATCAATTCTAGAACATGGTCGTCACTCCAAAAAAAACACGACACAAAACACCGTAGCCACTGACCATCCATTCATGGCCCAACCCTGCGGCCCCGGGTGACCGCCAGTCTACTTCCTGTCTCAGGAGATTTACCTGTCTTGGACATTTCATGTAAATGGAACCATACAACACCCGTTTGTGTGTGTGTGTGCGACTGCCACTTCCTTCTGCATCTGAAGACTCACTTGGCCACAGGACCCCTTTCACGTTGAGCAACGTGGCAGAACGTGGACTCTGTAGAGTGGTTTGCTCTGGAGAAGAAACCAGAGCGCTTCTTAAATCACGTCACACAGCATCCTGGTAAATCATCTGAACTGAGCTGGAGCAGGAGGCTCAGGCTTAGCTACCCCTGCCCTTGCAGGAGGAAGGGGAGCAGGCAGACTCCAGGCGGGCTTGCCTGACCTGTGTCATGAGGACCCGCGCCGAGGACAGACTCCTGCGTCCGCCGGACCTCTGCGTGTGCGAGCTGTCACCTTCAGTCCCGGCTGTGCTCAGTCGTGTCTGACTCTTCACAGCCCTGTGGGCCATAGCCCACCAGGCTCCCCTGCCCGTGAGATTCTCCAGGCAAGAACCATGGGTGGGTTGCCATCCTCCTCCAGGGGATCTTCCCAACCCAGGGATCAAACCTGGGTCTTGTATGTCTCCTGAATTGGCAGACGGGTTCTTTACCGCTATCCCAGCTAGCTCCTTTCTAAAAAAAGGATAGAAATAATCCTGTCTTATAAGCAGCACATCGTAGGATTGTAATAAAGATTAAATGAGAAGATATATGGCAAGTGCCTAGCACAGCGCTTGGGAGATTATAGCCTGATAAATATTTATGATGTTGTAGTTGTTGATGTCTGACTACAGCTGTTTTCATACTGTTCCTCTAAGTAAAATTCAATATGGAAAGAGGGTTCTGCTGCTTTACAAAAGTAATTCAAACTATTATTCTAGGAAAGCTTCACACACTATGCAGAGATCCCCCGCCAGATGGTCATGTGCATTCTGCTTGATGAAAGTGGGGATGGTAGGGAGCTGAAGCTTCAGCTGAAGAGCAACCATTAGTGGAAAGTTGCGGGGGGCGGGTGGGTGGAGATGGATTGGGCTCAGTTGTCACCCTACTGCATGTGGGATCTTAGTCCCCGACCAGGGGTCGAACCTGTGTCCCCTGCACAGGAGCATGGGTTGTTAACCTCTGGCCCGCCAGGGCTGTCCCTGACTTCCCCTGCTGTGAATGGCCTTTCCTGCACGTCTGGCAAACCTCTGTACAGATGCTGCACGGCTGTCTTTTTCTTGCCTTCCTCCCAGCTGTGACGGGACAGACCGTGTACATGCCCGTGGCCCTGTGTCCAGCCACCACCTGTGCCGATGACAGAACAGCTGAAACACAAAGGGCCTTTTTTTTTTTTTTAGTGTCTAATGGTTTTTTTTTTAAATTTATTTACTTTTTAATTGAAGGATAACTGTTCTACAGAATTTTGTTGATTTCTGCCAAACATCAACATGAATCAGCCATAGGAATACATATATGTATTTCTCATTAACAGCTCTGGGCTTAGCATACAAGGCTCATCCCTCCAATTTTCAGATATATATTGAGAACCTAGTATGAGCTGACATTTCAAAATGCAAAGACTTCATAGAAGCCTGGGGTTATCACATAGAAGAATCTTCAGATGAGGAAATGAGACCCAGAGAAGGGTGTATCTCATTAAGTTTCTCCAGAACCTGAGAGAGGAAAACATTAGGGATTAGAGTCCAACTCTTCCTGACATCTTGCTCTTTCACAGCAGGGATTTTTCTCCCTGTGGTTAAAATAGCAGATTTTCTGCAACAGTATCCATGTTGATCCCAGACTCCCTCACCATCTCCTCCCCCCATTCTTGCCCCAGCAACCATAAGTTCATTCTCTAAGTCGGTTATGTACACTCTGCTAGATTTAAAATGGGTAGCCAACAAGGTCCTACACAGGGAACTCCGCTGAGTGTTAAGTGGCAGCCTGGATGAGAGGAGAGTGTGGAGGGTAAATGGAAAGATGGATTTGTGTGGCTGAGTCCTTTCTCTGTCCAAATGTCACAGCACTGTTAATCAGCCATACTTCAATATAAAAAATAAAAACTTTAAAAAAACTAATAAAAATCAAGAGACCTAAAAAAATGAAACAACAGATTTTTGAACATGATTAGGACGCTAGAGAAAATATGAACGATTATTTTGTTCATTAATGGTTTTTCCAGATCAAATGCTAGCCCTCAAGCACCCCTGAGTTGTAGCCAGAGGCCATGAACACAGACCAAGGCCAGTCCGCAGTGTGGCTGATTCCATCACTGTCTGACTCCCTGTCTGCCTCACACCCACCCTGCAGGCTCACGTTTCACCCGCACCAGGCCAACCAAGGGCCTGTAAAAATTTAACTTGGTGCGATTGCACAACCACGAAAGCTCAAGCTGCTTTTCGGGTTAATGAACGAGATTCTTCAACTGTCTTGTGAAAAAGTCTCCAGGGGGAAGCCAAACAGCACAAGCTGTCGCAAACGTCGGCGTCCTCGACGCAGGTGAGGTGGTGATGCCTCAAGAGGCCAAAGGGACACGCCTCTGGGGGACTCACAGAGTCTTGTGCTGTCTCTCCGTCTGCTCCTTTGCTGAGTTTCTATTGTTAAGAATCCTTCTGGAGGGGATAGATATGTTTGTCACTTTGAATCAGCCTTACATACACGCATATGTCCCCCCTTTTGTACCTCCTTCCCCTTCAGGTCCCCACAGAGCGCTGAGCAGGTTCCCTGTGCTCTCCTGGAGGTCCTCACAGTTGCCAGCTTACACAGAGTATCAATACTACGCGGGTATCCATCCCAGTCTCCCAATTCCTCCCACCCTCCCACGTTCCCCCTTAGTTCATATATTGTTCTCTACGTCTGTGCCTCCATTTCTGCTTGGCAAATAAGATCATCTATACCATTTTTCCAGATGCATATGGCCAAACATCAAATTACATACATTAGATATGCACAGATTTTTAATATCAATTATGCCTCAGTAAAGGTGTTTTTAAAAAAAGAAACTGCTTCCTCACTGAGTCAAATCATGGTCAGCAAATCCACTGTTCTGACTAAGGTGGGCTTCCGGCGAGAAAGAGTAAGAGACTCCAGTTCCTGCCAGACGCCCCTCAGGCTGTTGCTTAGCTTCTCTCTGCTCACAGCGGTGCTGATTCTTATGGAGGCCGCTCCTTCAGGCCAGGCCTCTGCTTCCTCTGAGAAAGACCCTGACCATTCCTCTTGACTCCAGCTTGGAGTCTCCAATCTCCCTTCCAAACTGCGGTTGGACAAATCAGCCTAAACTTCGAACCTGAGCTAAGTCTCCGCTTGGTGCCCCGCAAGGCTTTCCACTGCTGCCAAGGTGAAGGGTCCACGCCTCAGCCTCACTGAGTGACAATCTGGTCAGAGTTGCTGGCTGTTGACAAAGGTTTCTAGCTAAGGATTCCAGTGAGCTGGACCCTGGTCCATGTTGCCCAAGCCAAGCCGTGAGCGCAGCCCTGGCCTTTCTGCCTCAGCCAGGAAGGCCCGGAGGCGCCCCGAGGGCCTGCTGCCTGCTGCCGGCGGCGCGTGCTTCTGGCGCTGCCTGCTTCCCTCCCGGCCTCCGCATGGCAACCCCTCCTACCCAGCATCGCGGAATCCCCTCCGCCTCGCTGCGGACTTTACCTGCGTTCTCTTTCACATTACTTTCTTCACCTGGGTAAGTCTTTCTTAAATAGCACCTTCCCTGACCCTCTTGGATTAGGTGAGGAGTCCCCAGCATGGAGAAGACTCTTGAGAGTCCCTTGAACAGCAAGGAGATCAAACCAGTCAACCCTGAATACTTACTGGACGGATTGATGCTGAAGCGCCAACACTCTGACCACCTGATGAGAAGAGCTGACTCACTGGAAAAGACCCTGATCCTGGGAAAGACTGAAGGCAGGACGNCGTCTGTGCCTCCATTTCTGCTTGGCAAATAAGATCATCTATACCATTTTTCCAGATGCATATGGCCAAACATCAAATTACATACATTAGATATGCACAGATTTTTAATATCAATTATGCCTCAGTAAAGGTGTTTTTAAAAAAAGAAACTGCTTCCTCACTGAGTCAAATCATGGTCAGCAAATCCACTGTTCTGACTAAGGTGGGCTTCCGGCGAGAAAGAGTAAGAGACTCCAGTTCCTGCCAGACGCCCCTCAGGCTGTTGCTTAGCTTCTCTCTGCTCACAGCGGTGCTGATTCTTATGGAGGCCGCTCCTTCAGGCCAGGCCTCTGCTTCCTCTGAGAAAGACCCTGACCATTCCTCTTGACTCCAGCTTGGAGTCTCCAATCTCCCTTCCAAACTGCGGTTGGACAAATCAGCCTAAACTTCGAACCTGAGCTAAGTCTCCGCTTGGTGCCCCGCAAGGCTTTCCACTGCTGCCAAGGTGAAGGGTCCACGCCTCAGCCTCACTGAGTGACAATCTGGTCAGAGTTGCTGGCTGTTGACAAAGGTTTCTAGCTAAGGATTCCAGTGAGCTGGACCCTGGTCCATGTTGCCCAAGCCAAGCCGTGAGCGCAGCCCTGGCCTTTCTGCCTCAGCCAGGAAGGCCCGGAGGTGCCCCGAGGGCCTGCTGCCTGCTGCCGGCGGCGCGTGCTTCTGGCGCTGCCTGCTTCCCTCCCGGCCTCCGCATGGCAACCCCTCCTACCCAGCATCGCGGAATCCCCTCCGCCTCGCTGCGGACTTTACCTGCGTTCTCTTTCACATTACTTTCTTCACCTGGGTAAGTCTTTCTTAAATAGCACCTTCCCTGACCCTCTTGGATTAGGTGAGGAGTCCCCAGCATGGAGAAGACTCTTGAGAGTCCCTTGAACAGCAAGGAGATCAAACCAGTCAACCCTGAATACTTACTGGAAGGATTGATGCTGAAGCGCCAACACTCTGACCACCTGATGAGAAGAGCTGACTCACTGGAAAAGACCCTGATCCTGGGAAAGACTGAAGGCAGGATGAGAAGGGGACAACAGAGGATGAGATGGTTGGATGGCATCACCGACTCGATGGACATGAGTTGAAGCAAACTCAGAAACCCACTGGAACATTCAGGCAAGAGATGGTGAAGATGTAGACCTGAATTATGGCAACGGAGATGAGAAAGCAATTTTTTTTTAATTGCAGACGAAAAATCACTTGGACTTGATTAAATATGTTTATAAGGAAGGGAGAAGAATCAGAGAAGGTCCCAGGGTTTCTAGCTTCAGCAACTGGGTCACTGGCACTGTCATCATCTGAGCTCGGAACTGTGAAGATAGTGAGCTCACGTTCAGATGTATTTGTTCAGTGTAAGATATGGACTTTGCTAAGAAAAGTAGGACTTATCTCTGTATAGTTTTGGTCACACCTCATACATAATAGGTGCTTAAACCCCTTCTTGAATGGAATTGAAGCTGCAGGCCATCCTACCTGTAGAATTTTCAATAGATTCCATACAGACTCACCCAACCATACTGCTCTCCTGGCACCCATATGACAAGCTAAGAAATTTCACCCCCTGGAAACTATGACTGAGACGTTTTACTGCAATAATAATTTTCACTAAGTGGTGGAAGGAGTCGGGGACAAGGGGTATTTACGAGAGCAACCACAAATCAGTCCAGGCCTGCACTTGGCTTTCGATTTCCCTACACATTTCAGAGAAACCATAAAAAACTGGAGCGAAATCTGGTTGGTTGATTAGAAACATGTGAAGGAACCCCAACCAGGCACGTGTTTCGCATTTCCTGCTCCGGAGCTTGCCAAGTATTCAGCTTGGTCCTCCCGGTGTTATTCCAGAAAGCGTCACCGCTCCAGCTGGCCTTGTGGAAGGCCAGGGCTGGGGTCAAGAGCGCACCCACAACCCGGGCGCCCCTGGAGACGGGGCGGGCGAGCCACGCGGAGGGGGCCGCTCTCTCCCCATCTCCTCGGCCGGCTCCCCCCAGAGACGAGCCACGCGGGGGCAGGCCGCCCCATCTCCCCCGCCGGCTCCCCTCCGCGTCTCCCGCCCTGCTCCCCTCGACGGCAGGAGAGAGCGGGAGCCTGGAGACGCGCCCCCTCGAGGGAGAACACGGCTGCTTCAGTCTCCACCTCTCCCTCCCGGAAAGCACCTTCCACAACTCAAAGGGAATAACCGGCTCCACCACCGTCTCGGTAACTTACTTAATCTTCTGAGCCGTGAAAGTGATAGTTGCTCAGTCGTGCCCGACTCTGTGCGACCCCACGGAGCCCGCCAGGCTCCTCTGTCCATGGACTTTCCAAGCAGGAATACTGGGGTGGGTTGCCAGGCCCTTCTCCAGGGGTCTTCTCCACTCAGGGATCAAACCTGATCTCCTACATTGCAGGCAGACTGTTCACCATCTGAGTCTCTGAGCCTTAGATTTCCGCATTTCCAAAATGAGGAGAAGATGACTTGCTTTGGAAGGTAAAGAATGAAAGAGGTAACTCATGTAAAACACATACATGCGTGTGACATGAACACCCCTGTCTGGTCCCTTCCTGCCCTTCCTCTGTGGGGGGACGTGCCCAAGCGAATGTGGAGCCAAGCCTGTCATCAGCAGAGTCTCCACCACCCTACCCCCTGACGTCTGGTGGGAACCGGTGTTCAGTTGCTCATCTAGTCCTCGTGGGGCTCACAGAGCAAATGGGATGAGGATGCACCTGGCCTCCCTCAGATTAAAGTCCTCCCAGAGCAAAGATGACAGAAAAGCTAATGTTGCCTGAAAGTGTCAGATCAGAGCTCATAAAAGAGGCATCCTTCCAAGTGGGCCTTAATGGATGAGGAACAGTTCTCCAGGAAGGAATCAGAGACGTTCATGCAAAAAAAGGTAAAGGAATAAAGACACTGAGGTGATGATGTGCTCAAGAAACCATAGCTATGGCTATGGCAGGCATGGCTAAAGGAGCAGCAGTGTCAGGGGAGGGTTCAGTTCAGTCGCTCAGTCGTGTCCCACTCTGCGACTCCATGGACCGCAGCACGCCAGGCCTCCCTGTCCATCACCAACTCCCGGAGTTCACTCAGANAAAGGGAATAACCGGCTCCACCACCGTCTCGGTAACTTACTTAATCTTCTGAGCCGTGAAAGTGATAGTTGCTCAGTCGTGCCCGACTCTGTGCGACCCCACGGAGCCCGCCAGGCTCCTCTGTCCATGGACTTTCCAAGCAGGAATACTGGGGTGGGTTGCCAGGCCCTTCTCCAGGGGTCTTCTCCACTCAGGGATCAAACCTGATCTCCTACATTGCAGGCAGACTGTTCACCATCTGAGTCTCTGAGCCTTAGATTTCCGCATTTCCAAAATGAGGAGAAGATGACTTGCTTTGGAAGGTAAAGAATGAAAGAGGTAACTCATGTAAAACACATACATGCGTGTGACATGAACACCCCTGTCTGGTCCCTTCCTGCCCTTCCTCTGTGGGGGGACGTGCCCAAGCGAATGTGGAGCCAAGCCTGTCATCAGCAGAGTCTCCACCACCCTACCCCCTGACGTCTGGTGGGAACCAGTGTTCAGTTGCTCATCTAGTCCTCGTGGGGCTCACAGAGCAAATGGGATGAGGATGCACCTGGCCTCCCTCAGATTAAAGTCCTCCCAGAGCAAAGATGACAGAAAAGCTAATTTTGCCTGAAAGTGTCAGATCAGAGCTCATAAAAGAGGCATCCTTCCAAGTGGGCCTTAATGGATGAGGAACAGTTCTCCAGGAAGGAATCAGAGACGTTCATGCAAAAAAAGGTAAAGGAATAAAGACACTGAGGTGATGATGTGCTCAAGAAACCATAGCTATGGCTATGGCAGGCATGGCTAAAGGAGCAGCAGTGTCAGGGGAGGGTTCAGTTCAGTCGCTCAGTCGTGTCCCACTCTGCGACTCCATGGACCGCAGCACGCCAGGCCTCCCTGTCCATCACCAACTCCCGGAGTTCACTCAGACCCACATCCATCGAGTCACTGATGCCATCCANACTCAGACCCACATCCATCGAGTCAGTGATGCCATCCATCCATCTCATCCTCTGTCGTCCCCCTCTCCTCCTGGCCTCAATCTTTTCCAGCATCAGGGTATTTTCCAATGAGTCAGCTCTTCGCATCAGTTGGCCAAAAGTATTGGAGTTTCAACTTCAGCATCAGTCTTTCCAATAAACACCCAGGACTGATCTCCTTTAGGATGGACTGGTTGGATCTCCTTGCAGTCCAAAGGAAGTGAAGACATCTTAAAAAGACTAGCATCATTTCATTTGGAAACATCCATCAAAACTGCCAACAAAGGGACTTCCCTGGTGGTACAGAGGATGGGAATCAGGCCGCCAACGCAGGAGACACAGGTTCCCCCGCTGGTCCAGGAAGATTCCACACAATGGGGGCAAGTAAGCCCATGAACCACAACTCCTGGCTGGGCTGCAGGGCCCGTGAACCAACAACTGAGCTCACGCGCACCTGCTAAAGCGCTTCAGTCCTGTCTGACTCTTGGCGACCCACGGACCATAGCGCGCCAGGCTCCTCTGTCCATGGGCTTCTCCAGGCAAGGACACGGGAGTGGGGTGCTGTGCCCATCTCCAGGGGATCTTCCTGACCCAGGCTTCGAGCCACCTCTCAGGTCTCCTGTGCTCTTTACTGAGCCCCCACTGAGCTGCAGTTACTGAGGCGGGGTGCCGGAAGCCCCTGCTCCGCAACAAGAGACGCCCCCTCACCGCACCTGGAGACACCCCGTACGCAACAAGGACAACTCGGCGCAACCAAAAGTGAATAATTAAAAAACTATAAGAAGAAATGAAGATGAGCTTTCCATTCTTCTCTCTCTTTTTAAAGAAAGAAGTCTGGCATTTTTAGTCTGTAAAATGGGAAAGCTGGGTTTGGGAGAGTCCAATATGAGTTCCCAATTCCTAGAGCTCCACCCTTGCAAAAGTATTCAATGAAGGTACGAAAAAAATACACTGAAGACAATTACAAGACAGCAGGTCATAAGATTTCAAAGCTCATTTAGTCAAAATGGGATGTTCATTGGAAACACCAGTGCAAGCTTTTTAAAAACATTTCTATACATCTATTTATTCACTCATTTTTTGACCAAGAGAAATGCCAGGAGACATGGTGAGCAAGGTTGCCTATGTCGCTTCACCAGGTTTCCGTGCCAGGCGGGGCTTCTGGGCCTAATCCTGGAAGTCATGCTGGGTCATTAAGGAGCTCTGGAATTTCCCCTATTGAATTTGATTGCGTTGTGTAGTCAGCTTTTTAAATTCTCATTATGAAAGCCACATACATTTAAAATATTCAAAAGGATATAGTAAAAAATGAATCCTTCTCTTTATCCCAGACCACTGGGTTTACCCCTGCTCCTGAGTTAAATCTTTATTCTCTCTTCTTCCCCAAATTTTCCATATAAACATTCATATACATCTTCCTGTGGATGAATATTTATATACTGTTCTCTGTACGTGCTGCTTTCTCGCTTTACAATGAATCACAGAGATCTTTCTGTTTCAGCATATGTAATTTCACCTCCTTTAAAAAAAAAATAGCTGTATGGTATCCCACCCATTAGATTGTTGCATCATCTTTTATTGAAATAATTCTCAGTGTGTAAATATTTCAGTTGTTCTCAATTGTTTATTATTACAAACAAAGCTGCAATCCGTCCTCGTACTTCTATCTGTGCAAATACATGAGAGTATTCCGGCAAAATAAACGGCTAAAAGCATAACTGCTGGACCAGAGGGTGTGCGCTTTTAAACTGCGAGCTATTTTTAATTTGCCCATTACAAAGAAGTGCCTCTTTATGTTCTCACCACCAGAGCACGACTGGATCTGCTTCCACGTACCCTTGACTTTACTGTTATCAGACTTCTAACTCTTGCCCGATCTGATAAGTTAACCTTTTTAAAATTTCCTTGTTTGGACTCACATTTCTTTAACTGAGTGAAGATGAGCAAGCGCTCTCATGTTTATAAACCATTTGCACTTCTTTTTCTTTTCCTGTGAACAGTTTTTTAAATTTTCCTTGCCACTCTCTATTAGTCTGTGGTCTTTTCTTTGCTGATTTATAAGACTCTTTATATACTAAGAAAACAGGTAAGTTGACCACAGTGTCATTCACAGTTCCTGGGCTCTAGCCAGTTCTTAGAAATGTCTCTTCCACTCCAATATCATTTTAAAGTCCAGGCATCTTCCTCCTGCTTCTAGGCCTTCCTACTGCGTGTCTGCGTCTTAATCCATCAAGAGTCTGCTCNGGTATCCAGTGCAACCCAAAGACAGGATTTGTTTCCATTTTTCACCTGGGTATGAGACGCTTCTAACTCATGCTACATGAGTCGTGGTATGAAAGTGGTTTTTCTGCACCACCCTATGCTTGTATTCCCAGCAGACTTGATTAACTCTGAAATCCTCTTCAGGGTCAGTTTGGGGGCCTGCGGGGCCACCGCCACACCTGGCCGCCCTCCCTGAGGCTCAGTCAATGCGGACAGACCGCTAGGATGTCAGGGGCCTTGAAAGCACCTTCCACTGTGGTACAAAGGGTGGCTCAGTCCAGACAGTAGGCAGCGTGGGAGTCAGTCACAGCAGCCCTCCTGTCCGGAGGCCATCTGTCCACCCTCTGTCATCCCAGGGACACGCTGACTACTCTGTGCCTTGTCTCTTCCAGGGAACCGTCTCTGGGCCCTGATGGCAGCCGTCTTTGTGCAGCTGGAGGCCTGGACCCAGGCCACGTGGACACACCTCTGCACCACACTTGCCAGCTGTCCCAACAGGTGGGAGATGCAAGCCCCTCTGTCCAGCCCAGGCGCCTCCAACCTGCTGAATGTCCAAAACTGGACATCAGTGGTGCAGAGACGATGCCTTTTTCTGCTCTAAGAAACAGAGATTTCAGGAAAAGACATCCGAGTGAGACAGGGTGGCTGGAATCTTCAGTTCCACTGTGGAAAGCCAATGCCCCCTGCAACGTCCCCCACAGGACCACCCTTCAGTGGTCCCTTCGCCCACCTTCCGAAACCCCAGCATCTTGTGCGGCCCTCCCTAACGGCATCTGTCTCGCCTCTTTGGTCAGTCTCTGTACACGGCCCCTCCCGATGTGTGTGGCTGTGGGAGCCGCTGGGGTGGGGACCCCTGCGCACAGACCCTCTGAGCCACTGAAGGGGGAGGGGAGGGAGACAGGGGCGCAGACACCGAAGACCCACCGGGCGGGGCAACAGCGGCTGGGCTGCCCGTCGGGGCTGGCTCTGCCCACTGCTGTGTCCTGAGGCGCTGCCTGAGAACAGCTCTGGGGCACCCCGGTCACCTGGGTGTGGGCCACCAGAACGTCCTAACAAACGAAGGGGCCAGGCCGCACCCTCATCACAGCTCTGGCATTGGTGTTGGAATCCCACCTCCTTTGTGATCTTGAGAGAGTTCCTGTCTCTTCACCTCATTGTTTTTACCTCGAAGTAACTACCAGCACCGTTATTTCAGGCTGGCAACCTAACTACTCGACACGTGCTTGTACTGCGAAAGGACCACAGTAAGTCTCCTTAGCATCAATCACCACACGCAGCGACAATTTTTTTTCTTGTGATGGGAATGTTTACGATCTACTCTCTCAGCAACTTTTAAACGTACACTACAGTACTGTTAACTCTAGCCTCTGTGAGTCTTCGTCTCATTTTGTCAACTGCAAAAGGAGGACATTACCTCCTCAAAAGCTGCTGAAAAGGTTAAAAGAGATACAGGTGAGAGTGTCTAGCCCTGTGCCTCAGACACAGTAAGCACTCAGCACACGGTGCCAGCCGTGATGGGGATGCTGTCTCAGACTCCAAACGGCAACGTTGGCCTTTCTGGGCCACTTAGTCTCGCTCACTATGAAGACTCGGGCTCCCTGGTGGCCCAGCGGTAAAGAATCCACGTGCAACACAGGAGCTGCAGGAGACGGGGCTTTGATCCCTGGGTCGGGAGGATCCCCTGGAGGAGGGCACAGCAACCCACTCCAGTATTCCTTCCTGGAGAATGCCATGGACAGAGGAGCCTGGAGGGCCGCAGTCCATGGGGTCGCAGAGTCGGGCGCCACTGAAGCGCCTCAGCACACACCATGGAGACTCAGCATGGCTGGGCTTCTCAGAGGCTCCAACAGACTGAATGTCCGTGTCCTCTCAGACTCCATATGTCAGAACCTAGCTCCCAGCGTCTCAGTATTAGAGTGGGGCCTCTGGGAGGTGATTAGGTCATGAGGGTGGGGTATCCTTGGAGGGGATTAGTTCCCTTAGAAAAGAGACCCCAGTCAGAGCCCGTGTCCCTCCACCATATGTGGACACCGCCAGAGATGCTGTCTGCGAGCTAGGACGCAGGTCCTCACTGGACACAGAATCTGCCTGCACTTGAGCTCAGACTCCCAGCCTCCAGATGCTGAGAAGGAAATTCCTGTTGTTCAGAAAGCCCCCAGCCTATGTGTTCTGCTATGGCAACCCGAACAAACTAAGACAGTGGGTCACACTTTAAGCCCAGGAAAACTCAAATGATTCACCCATCTGGAGAAAAGACTCAAGCCACTTACAACCGCCCAACACACAAATTTGCATTCATTGGGAAGACAGGATTTTAAAAGAAAGCAACATGCCCCATGTCCCCCAAAACTGCTCCTGACTCTCATGGTTAAATTAACTCAGAATCACATGCTGCAAATGTTTAGGCACATCCTTCATGGGTTTTGAAAGTCATTCAAAGAGTAGGGCTCCAAAACGACTTTCAGATGTAGTCTTTCTCTTGGACATCCACCACAAAGCTGTTCATCAAACATCCCCTAGAAGGCACCCTGTCCTGGTCCCAAGAAGTCACTTCTATAACTTCCTGACAGAAAGGTCCACAATAGATGACAACCCCAAACCTAACTCTACCTGAAAGTGAAGTCACTCAGTTGTGTCTGACTCTCTGTGATCCCATGGACTGTGGCCTACCGGGCTCCTCCATCCATGGGATAGTCCAGGCAAGAATACTGGAGTGAGTTGCCATTCTCTTCTCCAGGAGATCTTCCTGACCCAGGGACTGAACCCGGGTCTCCTGGGTCACTGGCAGACGCTTTACCGTCTGAGCCACCAGGGAAGCCTACCTACCACGGCTGGAAGTTCCCCTCGTTTGGGAATCCCCTGGCTGCTTAGTGGTTAGGACTCCGAGCTGTCACTGCTGCCGGGGAAATAAGATCTCACAAACCATATAGCGTGGCCAAAAGAAAAAACCCTCATCTGTCACATCGTAATTTAATGTCCAAAGCAAGAATCCACCATTATTACTACTTCTTACTCCTTTTCTTGATAAACTTATAAGTATTAATACAACCCAAAAAAGGAGGCTCCTCAATGCCACTGCCCACAGAGACTGCCCATGCCTTGAGCACCTGGGTCAATTAACAGGAAACAGGACTCCAAACTCTGAACCCGCTGATGGCAGCTCCTCACAGGATACAGAGTGGACAATCTTAAGTGCACAAAGCAGATGGCAAAGACAGCTGCAGCCTGGGCATGGGTGGAAAAGAAATGTTTTCAACGGAGATATCTGAAGACATACAAAAGCCATCTTCTAGGGACTCCCCTGGTTGTCCAGTGGTTAGGACTTTGCGTTCCACTGAAGGGGTTGTAAGTTCGATCCCTGGTGGGGAAGTAAGATCCCGTATGACTCAGAGTGTGGCCAAAAAAAAAAAAAAAAATCTAATACCACCAACCACCAAAAGCTAAGTCTTTTCTGCATATTATACAATAAACAATGGGCCGAACAGAAAAATCTCCCTTCAGACTATGGCAGTGTGACAAAGCTACTCTCAGATCCTTTGGGTTTTACTAGATAATCAAGCTGAAAAGCCATGAAAAGATAAACCTTTCCTCCAGGACACAGGGTGTAATAAAACCTCTGACCACCATCCTGGAAACAAGGAAAGATGGTAATTTTTTTTTTTTACTATTTTCAGGGACTTTGAAGGAGCTCTTGAAATTGAAATAATCATGGCAACACAAAATTCAAAGAAGGCTTTGGAGAAGTTGGAGAAATCTCCCCAGTGGGAAAACAAAAAGACAAAGGAATGGAAAAGGGAAGTCCTGAAGGAGACTCAGGCTAGAGGACAGGAGTCCACGGACGGAAGAGGTCCACTTGGTTCCCAGCACAGTGGACGACACAAAGTCCACGCCTCGGCACCGCCACCATGGCGTCTGCAAACACGAGGTGCAGCCCTGTGGAATTCACACAGAGGAAGACACAGGTCACAGTCAAAGGAATGGCTCTGGGCACATCGACCGCCACCTGGGTGTTCAAAGTCAACTGAAGAGCGTCTTCCAAACTCTGCAGGAAAATGACTTCTAACCCAGGATTCCACACTCAGCCAAACTGTCCATTAAACACGAAAGGAAAATGTTCCAGCATTATGTGTGTTGGTCGCTCAGTCACGCCCGGCTCCACAAGCCCGTGGACTGTAACCCACCAAGCTCCTCTGTCCAAGGGATTCTCCAGGCAAGAGTACTGGAGTGGGTTGCCATCTCCTTAGAAGCTTTCCAAAAAAAATTACTTCTTAGAAAGCTGCTGCTGAACATGTTCAACCAAAACAAGAGAGAAAACTTTTAAAAAGGCAGCATCTTATCTGGGAAAGAGGTGAAAGAAATTCTCAGGGCAACAGGGAATGTGCCGCAGGCCTGGGATGCAGCCAATTTTGAGAAAATCAGGGCCTCCCTGAACCTGGGTATTGCTCAGCAGAATCTGTTTGCAGTTCAGGTGACACAGGAGACGCAGGTTCGATCCCTGGGTCAGGAAGATCCCCAGAGGAGGATAATGGCAACCCACTCCAGTATTCTTGCCAGGGAAATCTCATAGAGGAGCCTGGAGGGCTACAGCCCAAAGGGTCGCAGAGTCCGACACAACTAAGCGACTAAACCAGCACAGGTGGGTGAGGGGCTCAGAAAAAACTACCCTAATCAAAGGACAGAATGGACTGTTCCTTGCTGTGTGTGGACCTACACAGGGCAGATTTACACGTTGAGGGGCTTAGTTTTCAGCACAGAAAACTAAGCAAAACAAAGCAGGGCACGTCCCAACTCTAGAAAAAAAGGTAAAACCTACAAAAGNAGCTACAATTTTTTTTCTTGTGATGGGAATGTTTACGATCTACTCTCTCAGCAACTTTTAAACGTACACTACAGTACTGTTAACTCTAGCCTCTGTGAGTCTTCGTCTCATTTTGTCAACTGCAAAAGGAGGACATTACCTCCTCAAAAGCTGCTGAAAAGGTTAAAAGAGATACAGGTGAGAGTGTCTAGCCCTGTGCCTCAGACACAGTAAGCACTCAGCACACGGTGCCAGCCGTGATGGGGATGCTGTCTCAGACTCCAAACGGCAACGTTGGCCTTTCTGGGCCACTTAGTCTCGCTCACTATGAAGACTCGGGCTCCCTGGTGGCCCAGCGGTAAAGAATCCACGTGCAACACAGGAGCTGCAGGAGACGGGGGTTTGATCCCTGGGTCGGGAGGATCCCCTGGAGGAGGGCACAGCAACCCACTCCAGTATTCCTTCCTGGAGAATGCCATGGACAGAGGAGCCTGGAGGGCCGCAGTCCATGGGGTCGCAGAGTCGGGCGCCACTGAAGCGCCTCAGCACACACCATGGAGACTCAGCATGGCTGGGCTTCTCAGAGGCTCCAACAGACTGAATGTCCGTGTCCTCTCAGACTCCATATGTCAGAACCTAGCTCCCAGCATCTCAGTATTAGAGGAGTGGGGCCTCTGGGAGGTGATTAGGTCATGAGGGTGGGGTATCCTTGGAGGGGATTAGTTCCCTTAGAAAAGAGACCCCAGTCAGAGCCCGTGTCCCTCCACCATATGTGGACACCGCCAGAGATGCTGTCTGCGAGCTAGGACGCAGGTCCTCACTGGACACAGAATCTGCCTGCACTTGAGCTCAGACTCCCAGCCTCCAGATGCTGAGAAGGAAATTCCTGTTGTTCAGAAAGCCCCCAGCCTATGTGTTCTGCTATGGCAACCCGAACAAACTAAGACAGTGGGTCACACTTTAAGCCCAGGAAAACTCAAATGATTCACCCATCTGGAGAAAAGACTCAAGCCACTTACAACCGCCCAACACACAAATTTGCATTCATTGGGAAGACAGGATTTTAAAAGAAAGCAACATGCCCCATGTCCCCCAAAACTGCTCCTGACTCTCATGGTTAAATTAACTCAGAATCACATGCTGCAAATGTTTAGGCACATCCTTCATGGGTTTTGAAAGTCATTCAAAGAGTAGGGCTCCAAAACAACTTTCAGATGTAGTCTTTCTCTTGGACATCCACCACAAAGCTGTTCATCAAACATCCCCTAGAAGGCACCCTGTCCTGGTCCCAAGAAGTCACTTCTATAACTTCCTGACAGAAAGGTCCACAATAGATGACAACCCCAAACCTAACTCTACCTGAAAGTGAAGTCACTCAGTTGTGTCTGACTCTCTGTGATCCCATGGACTGTGGCCTACCGGGCTCCTCCATCCATGGGATAGTCCAGGCAAGAATACTGGAGTGAGTTGCCATTCTCTTCTCCAGGAGATCTTCCTGACCCAGGGACTGAACCCGGGTCTCCTGGGTCACTGGCAGACGCTTTACCGTCTGAGCCACCAGGGAAGCCTACCTACCACGGCTGGAAGTTCCCCTCGTTTGGGAATCCCCTGGCTGCTTAGTGGTTAGGACTCCGAGCTGTCACTGCTGCCGGGGAAATAAGATCTCACAAACCATATAGCGTGGCCAAAAGAAAAAACCCTCATCTGTCACATCGTAATTTAATGTCCAAAGCAAGAATCCACCATTATTACTACTTCTTACTCCTTTTCTTGATAAACTTATGAGTAAAGTATTAATACAACCCAAAAAAGGAGGCTCCTCAATGCCACTGCCCACAGAGACTGCCCATGCCTTGAGCACCTGGGTCAATTAACAGGAAACAGGACTCCAAACTCTGAACCCGCTGATGGCAGCTCCTCACAGGATACAGAGTGGACAATCTTAAGTGCACAAAGCAGATGGCAAAGACAGCTGCAGCCTGGGCATGGGTGGAAAAGAAATGTTTTCAACGGAGATATCTGAAGACATACAAAAGCCATCTTCTAGGGACTCCCCTGGTTGTCCAGTGGTTAGGACTTTGCGTTCCACTGAAGGGGTTGTAAGTTCGATCCCTGGTGGGGAAGTAAGATCCCGTATGACTCAGAGTGTGGCCAAAAAAAAAAAAAAAAATCTAATACCACCAACCACCAAAAGCTAAGTCTTTTCTGCATATTATACAATAAACAATGGGCCGAACGGAAAAATCTCCCTTCAGACTATGGCAGTGTGACAAAGCTACTCTCAGATCCTTTGGGTTTTACTAGATAATCAAGCTGAAAAGCCATGAAAAGATAAACCTTTCCTCCAGGACACAGGGTGTAATAAAACCTCTGACCACCATCCTGGAAACAAGGAAAGATGGTAATTTTTTTTTTTTACTATTTTCAGGGACTTTGAAGGAGCTCTTGAAATTGAAATAATCATGGCAACACAAAATTCAAAGAAGGCTTTGGAGAAGTTGGAGAAATCTCCCCAGTGGGAAAACAAAAAGACAAAGGAATGGAAAAGGGAAGTCCTGAAGGAGACTCAGGCTAGAGGACAGGAGTCCACGGACGGAAGAGGTCCACTTGGTTCCCAGCACAGTGGACGACACAAAGTCCACGCCTCGGCACCGCCACCATGGCGTCTGCAAACACGAGGTGCAGCCCTGTGGAATTCACACAGAGGAAGACACAGGTCACAGTCAAAGGAATGGCTCTGGGCACATCGACCGCCACCTGGGTGTTCAAAGTCAACTGAAGAGCGTCTTCCAAACTCTGCAGGAAAATGACTTCTAACCCAGGATTCCACACTCAGCCAAACTGTCCATTAAACACGAAAGGAAAATGTTCCAGCATTATGTGTGTCGGTCGCTCAGTCACGCCCGGCTCCACAAGCCCGTGGACTGTAACCCACCAAGCTCCTCTGTCCAAGGGATTCTCCAGGCAAGAGTACTGGAGTGGGTTGCCATCTCCTTAGAAGCTTTCCAAAAAAAATTACTTCTTAGAAAGCTGCTGCTGAACATGTTCAACCAAAACAAGAGAGAAAACTTTTAAAAAGGCAGCATCTTATCTGGGAAAGAGGTGAAAGAAATTCTCAGGGCAACAGGGAATGTGCCGCAGGCCTGGGATGCAGCCAATTTTGAGAAAATCAGGGCCTTCCTGAACCTGGGTATTGCTCAGCAGAATCTGTTTGCAGTTCAGGTGACACAGGAGACGCAGGTTCGATCCCTGGGTCAGGAAGATCCCCAGAGGAGGATACTGGCAACCCACTCCAGTATTCTTGCCAGGGAAATCTCATAGAGGAGCCTGGAGGGCTACAGCCCAAAGGGTCGCAGAGTCCGACACAACTAAGCGACTAAACCAGCACAGGTGGGTGAGGGGCTCAGAAAAAACTACCCTAATCAAAGGACAGAATGGACTGTTCCTTGCTGTGTGTGGACCTACACAGGGCAGATTTACACGTTGAGGGGCTTAGTTTTCAGCACAGAAAACTAAGCAAAACAAAGCAGGGCACGTCCCAACTCTAGAAAAAAAGGTAAAACCTACAAAAGGGAACTGCAAGCAAAACAGACGGTATATCTCACTGTGACTAATGCTTCCATAATCATAACAGCTACTGCTGAATATTTAACCAAAACCTTCAACCTAATTATACTGAGAGGACAGAGGGAAAAGATGTGGGTGGTGGGAGGAAGGAATAGGTGACCCAAATTGTCTTCTTCCTAAGCAGGAAGTCTCACACAAAATCTGGAAGAACAGCTAAAACATTGAAAGCAGGAGGCCTCAGGGGACAGCAATCAGGGTGGAGAAGGGTGGAGTAGGTGACTGCTGGGTTTTTGCTCTAAGTCCTGTAGAACTTTTGACTCTTAAAACTATGCATCTGTGTAACTCTGTTTAAAATTGGGTATTTCATTTTTAAACAAAATCTGATACTTGACCGGCAAGAATATCAGATTAAGCAGTGTGTTCTTAAACTTTCTGGAATCTAAGGCCTTCAAAAAAGAACAGGGAGCTATAAATCCTCCCCCTAGTAAACATACACACAGGCAAAGACACACAGCATTTCTGCACAGGGTATCAGGCAGTCGGTAAATTCCTGAAGGCTGGGTTAAAAAGCCTTAGGATTCCAGATTCTGATTTCTTATAGAAGGAAAAAATATATATATATATAATGAAAAACTATTAAAAACACTTACATGATCAAATTCCAGGAGACAGTGAAGGACAGAGCGCCTGGCGTGCTACAGTCCACGGGGTCACAAAGAGTCAGACACGACTCTGCGACGGAACAACAGCATGAACAAACAAGCTCTCGTTGTTGCTGTTCAGCCCCCAAGTCGGGTCTGTCTCTGGGACCCCGTGGGGTCACGCTTGGTCTTAAACGCTCATGACCATCATGCGTTGCTTCCTTGACCACAAGATGCACCTCACTTCAAGCCACCAAGCAAAGCATGAACTCTGTCTCCTGGGTTGGCTTCAGTCTTGAGACAGATGCTCTGAAGTCCAGGAACGTGCAACCCCATTGGGTCGACTCAGCTGCTGCCACTGGAGAACCAGACATGGAATTGTGCACTCTTCACCCAAAGAGGAAAAGTCCTTCACATCCCAAATCTCCCACGTGGCTGTTTTTTCCAACAAAGGAATTACTTTAATGACTTCTTGGCAAACTTCTCTAATCAGAGCAGCCCATCCATTTAAATATTCCAACACACAAAATTTACTCTGCTGCTTTCTCACTGACCTGCTGCTATAAACCCCACCATCCGCTCAAGGGGGAGTCAGATGAACCATCTTGTCATTTAAGCAGAATCTTGATTAACAATTTGCTTAAAATACAGATGCCTTTTATTTATTTGTGAACTGAGGGCAATAATAACAGTGTCACTGGATGTTGTCATAAATGGATTGGGTAATTGTGGGAGGCAGAATAATGACTCCCCAAGATGACCACATGCTAATCCCTGGGCCCTGTGAGTATGTCACATTACCTGGCAAAAAAGCACTTTGCTACAGACCTCAGACGGGGTCCCAGACAGACGCCCCTAGGAGCTGGAGGCAGCCTCCCAGCAGGCAGCCAGCAAGGAAACAGGGGCCTCAGGCCGACAGGTGGCAGCAACTATATTTGATGGACCATGTGAATGAGCTTGCAAGTANCCCGGCTGTTTGGCCAAACAGGCCAGGGGTGGTGAAGGGTTTCTGACCACGTGGTCATGCCTACAGTCAGCCTTTAAGTGAAGATGCAGTGGCCGCTTTCACTGTGCTGGAGCAAACACTGAGGGCTTCCCGGAGAAGGAGGAATTCTGTCTCTACCTGTCAGCTCCTTCCTGAGTGTCCAGTCGGCTGCCCTGCCCCGCGGATGCCACACTTGCCAGCCCCACAGGAAGCCAATTCCTTAAATTAAATTTTTTGATGTTGGATTGGCCAAAGTTCATTCAGGTTTTCCATAACATCTTGCCAAAATCTCCAAATGAATTCTTAGGCCAACTCAATACTTGTCCGTCTGCGTCTCTGTCTGTCTGTCTGTCTACCCATCTGTCTCCTGTTGGTTCTGCTGTTTCTCTGGAAGGCCCTGGCAGACATACTTTCCTACCTAAGGAGTAGACTGTGCTCTGGGAAGTTGGCGTGTGGAAGAGGGGTTATCTGGGAAGACGCACAGCAGAGTGGCCCCGCCTGACGTCTTAACCAGAACTCCAGATCTGCTTCCAGGAAGCTGCAGGGCCTGGGGACACCCTCCAGCCTTCTCCATACCACCCCCGCCCAAACTTTCTCTGTACCCACCCCCTCAAACCTTCTCTGTACCCCCCGAAACTTCTCTGTACCCTCCAAGCCTTCTTGTACCCCCACAAACCTTCTCTGTACCCCTGTAAACCTTCTCTGTACCCCTGCAAGCCTTCTCTGTACCTCTTGAACCTTTTCTGTACCCCCCAAGCCTTCTCTGTACCCCCTCAAGCCTTCTCTCAACCCCCCGAGCCTTCTCTGTACCCCCGCAAACCTTCTCTGTACCCCTGTAAACCTTCTCTGTACCCCTGCAAGCCTTCTCTGTACCTCTTGAACCTTTTCTGTACCCCCTGA
>SJYW01011006.1:174777-185298 GCA_006410735.1 Raphicerus campestris
TCTCTGTACCCCCGCAAGCCTTCTCTGTACCCCCGCAAGCCTTCTCTCTACCCCCCCGAGCCTTCTCTGTACCCACTGCACCAAGCTGTGAAAACCAAGCACACCAATGTGTCGAGTGCTTGGAGCAGCTTGGTGGTGATGATCAAGCGCTTATTAAATAAGCCAAATCTGATAAATTCTCAAACATCCTGTTTTGTCCCAGTACCAGGCATCCAGGAGGGGCTTCCCTTCTGCACGTGACCAGGCCCGTGCCTGACCCTGCCTCCATTCACCCCAGGCCACCTTGCTTTTCCACGAAGTTCTCAGCAAGCACTGTCTGGCCCGCCCATAGCACGCCCATTTCCAATTCTTTCTCCAATTCAATTCTGCTGGCCCACGTGGCTCTCAGGTTGGTAAAGAGGGGATGACACAGACAAGACAGCTGAAACTGCACACCACACCTGCCTAGGGCTCTCCCATGGCAAGCGCTCCTGACTCCTGAACAACCGAATAAACACTCACACCGCCCAGCCGGACTGGCAGTGATGCCATCTGATGACTCAGAGGGGCCAAGTAACTGGTCCAGTGTCACACAGCTAGAAACATTCTGGAGACTGATTCACACGCAGGTCACCCGGTCCCGAGGTGCTCTCTCCCTCCACCAGGGTGCCACCTTTGGACGGCAAGAGGCTGACACAGAGCGAAATGGCATGTCTTTCGGCGAATGCTGGGCACATGAGTGCAGGGCTGGCCTTAGCAAGTGGACGCTGGAGCAGGCAAGGCTCTTCCCCTCAGGGTGGAAGCTCTGGGCATGGCAGACCCTCAGAGGGCACCAGCCAAATGCAGGAGGACCCAAGAGCCCCCAAGGCACGAGGCCCTTGGGTGCTGGGGTAGGCTTGAGACCCAGACCCTCTGGGAGAGAAAGTGCTGGATCTCAGGCATGGCATTAAACTGGCCCCAGACGGGTCTCCCTGGGAAGCCTGGTCCTCGCCCTGCCCACGGGGATCCAGGATTCATCCGACTGCCGTCCGTGTGACAGTGGGGAGGGCCACCACACCCTTTCCAGACTCCTCCTCGAGACTATGGGCTACCAGGTGCCCACGTGGCATCTTTCTCTTTGCCAGGCTGAGTGTCCTGAATTCCCTTGTCCGTGCCGCACAGGCCAGAGCATCAGTCATCAGCAGAATCTGGGTCCGTCCTGCTGAACCCAGTGAACACCATGTACCCACCACCCCATCCTGACATCCTAGTCACCCCGGGTGTGTCCCTGCCCCTCCCCACAACACCCTCCCAGCTCGACCCCCAACTACGGCCTGAACGCAACCGCTTCTCACCTCACTGCCACCGCCCTGTCCAAGGTGCCATCAGCTCTGGCCCAGACCACCCAACCGCCTCCTCAGCCATCTCCTGTGTGCACACAGCCAGCCCAGGCTTCACGTGCAGCCTCAGGCACGGTTTTGAATACGAATGTAATCATGTCATCCCCCAACCTGAAAGTCATTGCTTTTTGGCTAGAAACTGAGCTGCTTAACCTAAGCTCAGGACCCAAGGCCTGGCCCTCCTCCTCGCCGCCTGCTCAAGCACGGCCTCTGCTGTGTCCTGCCCCAGGGCCTTTGCGCCTGCTGTGTGCTTGCCTGAAATGCTCCTCCTGCCTGCCACTCTCACCCTGCATGCAGGCACAGACACACACGTTCAGGCACACTTACCACACCCACTTAACTGTTCAGTCGCTCGGTCACATCCGACTCTGCGACCCCATGGCCTGCAGCACGCCAGGCCTCCCCGTCCATCACCAACTCCCAGAGCCTGCTCAAACTCATGTCCATTGAGTCAGTGATGCCATCCAGCCATCTCATCCTCTGTCGTCCCCTTCTCCTCCTGACCTCTTTCCTAGCATCAAGGTCTTTTCAAACGAGTCAGCTCTTCGCATCAGGTGGCCAAAGTATTGGAGTTTCAGCTTCAGCATCAGTCCTTCCAATGAATATTCAGGACTGATTTCCTTTACGATGGACTGGTTGGATCTCCTTGCAGTCTGAGGGCCTCTCAAGAGTCTTCTCCAGCACCACAGTTCAAAAGCATCAATTCTTAACTGTATCCCATTTAAAAAGCTCACGGGCCCAGGTTCCTCTCCTTTGGAGCCCCCATCTCGGGCTATAATTTTATACCCTCATTAGTCATCAGCTGATGGGCGTCTGCCTCCCCTTCAGGCTGAGTCTGAGGGCAGCGCTCCTGCTGGCTTTGGCTCACCACGCATCCCCAGGGCCCGGCTCGAGGCCAGGCCCGTATTCACCAGGCTAGTGAACACTCTGCAGTAAGGATGGATGACAAGCTTTGACCACTGACAGACAGAGTGGTCCTCCTTCCAGGGGCTGACCCCATACCCCTGGTGGCGTGGTGGTGTGTGGGCACCACCAGCTGTCCCCACACATCCACGGTCTCCCCTTGCTGGGCGCACAGCAGACCCACTGCTTTGCTGGGTGGCGGAACCCCAGCCAGTGGCCTGTCAAACACAGCCTGGTCCCTGCCAGCCTCCCCTGTGTGGGATGGGAACAGGGCAAGACCCAGCGGGGCTCCTGGGCACGGAAGCCTTCCCCTGTCCCTTTTCTGTCAGGGACAGACGGCAGCCTCTGCGGCCTCCCCTGAGTCGTAAAGGGCAGATTCACACAGCTGTTAGTCAGGGAAGGGAGAGGACGCAGGGAGGAGCAGCCAGGAAGCGACAGTGCAGCCCTGGGAGGGTCCGGTTTGCCTCAAGAGGGGCCCCTAATAACGCCGTTTGAGCTCTTTATAAAGAACTATTTCTCAGAAGAGTGGAAGTGTGAGTCACGCAATCGTGCCCGACTCTTTGTGACCCCATGGACTGTAGCCCACCAGGCTCCCCTGTCCATGCATTTTCCAAGCAAAAATACTGGACTGGGTTGCCATTTCCTTCTCCAGGGGATCTTCCCGACTCAGGGATTGAACCCGTGTCTCCTGCACTGGAGGCAGACTCTTTACCTTCTCAGCCATCAGCCCTGGTCTCGTGAGCTGGCGACTCGTGGATGGAGTAGTCTGCCATTTCCTTCTCCAGGGGATCTTCCCGATCCTGGGATCAAACCCAGGCCCCTGCCCTGCAGGGAGATGCTTTCCATCTGAACCACCAGGGAAGCCCTCAGAAGGTGAAGAACCTGCCTGCAATGCAAGAGATTAGGGCTCCATCCCTGAGCCAGGAAGTTCCCCTGCAGGAGGAAATGGCAACCCACTCCAGCATTCTCGCCTGGAAAATCATACGGACAGGGGAGTCTAGCGGGCTACAGTCCATGGGAAGAGCTGGACACAGCTGACAGACTAACACCTTGACTTTCATACAACTAGTAGGTTGCTGAGAAAGTAACTGTGGCTTTTGCACTGTTGAAATTCGCCATTTGATAGCAGAATATATTCTAAATAAATGTTGTTAGGTTATATATCATTTTAATATGCATTTCTCGCTTTTTTTTTTTTGCTAATGATTTGTTCTTTGCTGTTTATTTTATATTTAGTAGATGATGGAAATGATGGTGTTGCTGCTGCTAAGTCGCTTCAGTTGTGTCCAACTCTGTGCAACCCCAGAGACGGCAGCCCACCAGGCTCCCCCGTCCCTGGGATTCTCCAGGCAAGAACACTGGAGTGGGTTGCCATTTCCTTCTCCAATGCATTAAAGTGAAAAGTGAAAAGTCAGGTCGCTCAGTCGTGTTCGACTCCTAGCGATGCCATGGACTGCAGCCCACCAGGCTCCTCCGTCCATGGGATTTTCCAGGCAAGAGTATTGGAGTGGGGTGCCACTGCCTTCTCAAAAGCAAATCCGAGTGATTTTTCTTATTTGGGTTCAAAATGGGTCATAAAGCAGTGGAGACAACTCACAACATCAGTAACACATTTGGCCCAGGAACTGCTAACAAGTGTACGCTCAAGTGCAGTCGTGGGTCAAGAAGTTTGGCAAAGGAGGCGAGAGCCTTGAAGACAAGTGGAGTGGCTGGGCATCGGAAGTCAGCAACAGCCTACCGAGAGCCATCAATGAAGCTGGTCCTCTTATGAACACACGAGAAGCCGCTCAAGAACTCGGTGTCGGCCCCTCTGCGGTCATGTGGCACTTGAAGCAAACTGGAAAGGTGAGAAAGCTCGAAGCCTCGCAAGCTGACCGCAAATCACAGAAACTGGCGTCCTGCAGTGTCGTCTTCTCTCGTTCTACGCAACAACAGGGGGCCATCTCTTGATCGTCACTGATCTCACAGTGACGTGTGAGAAAAAGCAGATTTTATATGACAACTGGCAATGACCAACTCAGCGGCTGGACCAAGAAAAAGCTCCAGAGCACTTCCCAGAGCCAAACTTGCACCAAAAAGGGGTCCCGGTCACTGTCTGGCGGTCTGCTGCCTGTCTGACCCGCTATAGCTTTCTGAATTCCATCGAAACCATTTCATCTGAGAAGTATGCTCAGCAAATCGATGCGATGTCATGAAAACCACAACGCCTGAAGCCAGCAAAGGTCAACAGAAAGGGGCCAGTTCTTCCCCACGACAACGCCCAACCACACATCACACAACCAACGCTTCAAAAGCTGAACAAATCGGGCTACAAAGTCTTGTCTCATCCGCCATGTTCACCTGACCTCTCGCCAACCAACTAGCGGTTCTTCAAGCACTTTGACAACTTTTTGCAGGGAAAAAGCTTCCACAACCAGCAGGAGGCAGAATATGTTTTCCAAGAGTTCACTGAATCCTGAAGCATAGATTTTTATGCTACAGGGATAAGCAAATGTATTTCTCATTGGTAAAAACATGTGGATTGTAATTTTCCTATTTTGATTAGTATAGATGTGTTTGAGCCTAGTTACAAAGATTTAAAATTCACAGTCCAAAACTGCACCAATCTAATAAAACCCCCAATAAATGGAAGGTGTCAACAGTCTTCATTCCAGGGAAGGCCACCTGAGGCCTTAAGCTTAAAGGAACCAGAAAATCCCACCAAGAGATTACCTGAGACCAGATTAAATGAGTGCAGGCCCTGGAAACACCTTATCAGCAACTCCACCCTTGAACTAGAAAACTCAAGGAACCATCTCAGGCTGAGACTCAGAGTCCCCCTTGGCCTGGCAGAGCAGTTCAGCTCTTCTTTCCTACTTGACCCAAAGTCCTGTCTTGGAGATTCAATTTGGCAGCAGTGCACAGAGGCCAAGTTTTAGGCAACAGAACAGGCCACAGGACTAGCACGCAGCTGTCTAAAAGGACAGGCAGACTCCCATGAGCTGGCGTGGAAAAGGTTCACAACAAATTTAAAAGAAACAGAGTAGGTGCCAGGCTGCATCAACAGTACAAGCCTGCTTATCCAGAACAGAATTCAGTTATCTCTGGGCATTTGTGAGAAAAAAAAAAAAGATTTCCGGAAACAGGTCCGCCCCGGAGCTAACAGGAGTTATGACTCGGTGGGGGAATTCCATGGAATGCTTGTGTTCTTCTTCATGTTTTTCTGGACTTTTACAAGAGTTAGGAACTGTTTTTATATTAAAAATTAAGCTCTCTCCCCTGAGATGAAAACATTATTGTATCTTTCTCTCCTGCTGGGATGCAGCTCACCCCTACCCCCAGAGCCCTTCCTGGCTCAGGGCCCAGCTCCCAACCCTGGAGGCTGTGAGACATACCGTGTGTGGCTACACCTCCAGTCTGCCTCCTGGAGTGGCTGAGACCAGGAAGAGAATGAGCAGAGAGCAATGCACGCTCTGGGGTATTCTTGGAAATGGGGGTGATAAAACTCATTACCCTCATGTCCAAGGCTTTTTTTGAAAAAGAGGGGAATGTTTACATGTATTAACCATTTGCTATTTTGCACCTTCATTCTGTATTGTAGTAAAATAAACGGGGGGATGGGAGTTGGTGAAAGGGCACTCTACTCCCTAGGAGAGAAACAGCAAGTCCCAACGGGCTGGTGGCCCCGCGGCCGCTGAGTCAGGAGCAGGAGCTGTGGGCACCCTGCTCTGAGCTCACCCTGCTCTGAGCTCGCAGGCCCCTGCCCCTCCCCCACCATAGGGGGAGGGGAGCCCTCAGGGCGTTCACATCGGTCCAGCACCATGGGTGGCCTTGAGGCAGGTCCTGACAGAGCCACCCAGCCCGGATGTGCCCTTTTACAGCAGTGAGGCCTGAGCACACAGTTACCAAGGGCCTCACTTCAGCAGGAGCCAGAGTGTGGCTCCTGCAAAGAACTCAGGGGTTGTCACCCTGAGGCCCAGGCAGCGGTTGCCCTGGACCCCGTCCTCCAGACCCCATGGCGGGTACTCCCTGAGCTTGATTCGGGGCCTGCTCTGTCGATTCCAGGCCTCCCGGGTGGCGCTAGTGGTAAAGAACCACCTACCAGTGCAGGAGATGAAAGAGACGCAGGTTCGATCCCCGGGTCGGGAAGATCCCCCGGAAGAGGGTATGGCAACCCACTCCAGTATGCTTGCCTGGAGAATCCCATGGATGGAGGAGCTTGGTTGGCTAAGATCCATGGGGTCACAAAGAGTCGTACACCCCTGAAGCGACTTAGCACGTACGCAGAACATCATAGACTACGCTGAACAGTTCCCAGAACAAGGCCACAGTCTTTATCTCCTTCTGTGCATGCTGAGTCACGTCCGACTCTTCGTGACCCTACAGACTGGAGCCCAGTAGGTCCTCTGTCCATGCAATTTTCCAGGCAAGAACACTGGAGTGGGTTGCCATTTCCTCCTCCAGGGGGGGATCTTCCCGACCCGAGGATCAAACCTGCGTCTACTTCACCTCTTCCCTTGGCAGGCAGATTCTTTACCACTGAGCCACCTGGGAAGCCTTAATGTCATAATCGTGAGCAAATAATTTGTGAAATACTTTTAGTGCACGACACGTTTTTCAGTTTTTCACTGGTAATAAAAAGGCTTCTTTGCAATTAAACACTGCATGGATGATTTCGGCTAAGGCAGGCTGTGAGAGGTGAGAGAGTACTGTGTTGTTTATCAATAAGGAAATGAAACTAGTACCTCAAGTCACATGTAAAAACCAGTCTTGTTACTGTTAATATTGTCCTTATGTTTTCAACTCTCAACAATAGCTGCATCACTAACTCTCAACTTAGCTGCTGCTAAGTCTGCTAAGTCGCTTCAGTCGTGTCCGACTCTGTGCGACCCCATAGATGGCAGCCCACCAGGGACCCCCGTCCCTGGGATTCTCCAGGGAAGAACACTGGAGTGGGTTGCCATTTCCTTCTCCAATGCATGAAAGTGAAAAGTGAAAGTCAAGTCGCTCAGTCGTGTCCGACTCTTCGTGACCCCATGGACTGCAGCCTACCAGGCTCCATGGGATTTTCCAGGCAAGAGTACTGGAGTGGGGTGCCATTGCCTTCTCCGAAATAGCTGCTAGTAAAGGGTTAAGTGGATAAATTACCGTATTTATCCCACATTACCTATTTATACCATAATTATCTGAGAGCCCAGCATTCGCCCCCTGTCTCGAGGTCCTAGGTCCCAGGTCCCAGAGCCCCTCTGGGAGCCCCACTGGGTCTCTTCCATCCAGACTTCGAGTCTAGGGTAGGGGAGGTGAATGTCTGACCATCTGTGAGGCCGACACACAGGGGAGACACTCAGGAAACAGGACAGAACCTGGGTCTGGGGGCTTGATCAGACCTCACCTGAAGCCCTGTCGGTCAGACAAGCTAGCAGTTCCCTTTTAGCTTACTTCTGGTTACTCATTGGAAAAGACCCTGAAACTGGGAAAGATGGAGGACAGGAGGCGAAGGAGATGGCAGAGGACGAGATGGTTGGATGGCATCACCGACTCAATGGACAGGAGTTTGAGCAAGCTCCAAGAGATGGTGCAGGACAGGGAAGCCTGGTGTGCTGCAGTCCGTCCTTAGCGACTGAACAACAACTTCTGGTCAGGCTCCATCATCACAACAGAAAGTTGATCCCCTCCCCCAACACCGCTGCAGCCCCACCAACATTCCCATCTCTCCTTGCCACCACTACCTGGAGCCCTGGGTGAGGGGCTCTCGTGCCTCTCGTGAGCACAGCTCCCCACCCAGCAGAAATCAACATCACCTTAAAGGAAGATCAGGGCCCCATAGCATCCATCTGGACCCCCTGAGACTGCGCTTCTTTTCAGATCAACCGGGCCTGGACTGGGATGGACTTCCACCTGGCAGCCCTGCTAAGCCCCCAGCACTGCTGGGGCCCCTGGGCCACATCCCTGCCCTTATTGCTCCCTCCTGGCAGCCTCCTGAGCCCGCACCCACCCCCACAGCTGCTCCCAGCCCCTGGGCACAGAGAGGGCAGGTGGCCCTGGGCCTTCAGGAGCCCCCAGAGCCCTCACCCCTGTGAAGCCTTCCCGACAGGGCTCCGGAGGTGCGGTCCATCATTGGACACTGGTTTCCTGGTGGGAGGATGGTGAGGATGAAGGAAATTTTTATGCATGCTGACCACCTGGGACTATGGCTCGTGGTGGGGCCTGGCCAAGAGATGCCACCCACACATCCTCTGTGCCCTCGTCCTGCAGGTCCTTTAAACATGCCCTTGCTCCCAGAGTTAAGCACCATTCAAGGTCAGGGTGAAGGTGATCAGATAAGAAACCACGAACTGTACCAATTTTCCCAGCATTCAAGGAAGAAGCGAATGTTACCCAGTTAAGCAGTGACGAAGCCTTCCTTGGCCCCGAACCGCTGCAGCTGTGCGCCCCTTGGCAAAGCCATCTTTGTTGGGCACAAAACCACGGTCTCCGGTCTTGGAGATAACTCAGGTCCTTGGCTCCGAGCCCGTCACTGGGCCCTGCACATCACTGTGGGGACCTCGGGGGCGGTGTGTCAACACGCAGGATGGGGAGAGATGTTCCAGGCGGATGTGGCCCTCCCCGCCGGGGCCCCTCACCTCGAGTCTCGTCCGATCCACGTCCTTGGGCAGCTTCACTCGGATCCGGTTTGTGACAATAAGGGCGTCATACGGATAGATCTGCAGGGAGAAGGAAGCCCGGGGTCACCCAGGGAGCAGGTGCGTCTGTGAGGAAGGAGGCCGAGAGCTGAGTCGAGGCTAAGGAGGAGCTACGTACGTGCGTCCACATCTGACACACACATCTCACGGGAAAGCACAAGAAAGGGAACGTTTAACCTGGGCGGGCGTGGCGCAGCAGGCGGAGGTCAGCGAGAGAGCGGGCGGCCCTTACCTTGTATTCTGTAAGAGAAGCAGAGACCACAGGGGCCAGCTCAGAACTCGCACGGGCTCGGCCCAGAGGTGGAGCAATCCCGCCCGGGCCCCGCCCTGCGGCCGGCCAGGCCACACCGCCTCCACCCTGCAGCATCCTCGGAGCTGGGGGGTGGGGGGGGTGGGCCCTGGAGTCTCCGTGGGAAGCCAGGAGCAGGAGGCGTGGTCTGGAGACTGGAGGCCAGACTGGGAGCCTGAGGCAGCGCTGTGTTCTCTCTTGGCTGGGCTGCTGTCTCTCTGGGGTGGGGGTGGGGGGGCTCCCCAGACCTGCCTCAGTTTACCCCCAGGGCTTGCCCACCTCTTACTTTCTTCACCCTTCACCTCCTCCTTTTAAATACAGAGCCCCACACGCTAGCTTATTAAAGATTTTTTTTTCTTCCAGACTAAAAGTGGCTTGTTTTAAAAAAAAAAAATCATACAGATGGGCTGTCTCCATGAGCACGCATCCCCCAAGGGCGGCATCTCCGGGTCCTGGCTGTAAAGCCTTCCTCTCTGGCGGGAGACATCAGTGAGGAGCTTGGGCCCTGGGTGGCTGGTCCCTGAACTTCCCCGTGTGCTGTGCGGGGGCCTGGCCAGGCCAATTCTGAGCCTGGAGACCTGGAGACCACTTAGAGGGTGCAGGCTGAGACTCCCTCCCCTCTCCCCAACTCCAACATCCAGCATTGATCAGCCCTGGAGAGCAGGCTCCCGTCACCCTTGGGTAACAACCGTGAGCGAGCATTGCGGCCCTGCGGTTCAGGACTGGCAGAGCCTCCCAGGCGGATACCAGCCGCATGACCAGGTCTGTCCAGTAAGGCCAGCCTCCCTGCAGGCCATCCTGCCGGTGCGAAGCCCCAGGAGGCTGCACTGTGAGCTAGCAGGGGCTGGGCGGGCTTCACCTTCCACTTTGCCTCCCTGGTTGCGTTCTCAGTGGCATCCGACTCTTTGTGACCCCCACGGACTGCAGCCCACCAGGCTCCTCTGACCAAGGGATTCCAGGCCAGAATACTGGAGCGGGGTGCCATTTCCTCCTCCAGGGGAATCTTGCTGTCCCAGGGATTGCACTCGCGCCTCCTGGGCTCCTGCACCGCAGGCGGATTCTTTACCCCCCGGCCGCCTGGGAAGCCCCGAGTTTGCTTTTCCCTGCGGCTCTGCCTCCCTCATTATCGCGGATGTGACAGTCGGTGTTGGGTTGGCTGCCGCCCTGGCCTGGGGTGGTCATTCAAGCCCAGATCTCTAGCCTGAGTGCCTTGGAGTGACAAGTCGGTCAGGACAGGGTGGGCCCGTGCTCCAGAGGGGAGCACCTAGAGAAGGAGACGCGGGGAGCACTGAGTTAGCACCTGAGTTAG
>SJYW01011006.1:202551-216749 GCA_006410735.1 Raphicerus campestris
GTCCTGTGGCCACTGCTGAGTTTTCCCAATTTGCTGGCATATTGAGTGCAGCACTTTCACAGCATCATCTTTCAGGATTTGAAACAGCTCCACTGGAATTCCATCACCTCCACTAGCTTTGTTCGTAGTGATGCTTTCTAAGGCCCACTTGACTTCACATGAGCCCATTTTACAGGTGAGGAAGCTGAGGCCCAGGGAAACTAAATGACCTGCTGCTGCTGCTAAGTTGCTTCAGTCGTGTCCATCTCTGTGCAACCGCACAGACGGCAGCCCACCAGGCTCCGCCATCCCTGGGATTCTCCAGGCAAGAACACTGGAGTGGGTTGCCATTGCCGCCTCTGAACTAAATGACCTATAGAAGGTCGAACGNCGTCTCTGTGCAGCCGCACAGACGGCAGCCCACCAGGCTCTGCCATCCCTGGGATTCTCCAGGCAAGAACACTGGAGTGGGTTGCCATTGCCGCCTCTGAACTAAATAGAAGGTCGAATGAAGAGGATGAGACAAGCTCCCAGGACTCTGTACTTTCTCCCCTAGTAACCCTCTCTGCTACGGGAGCTCTGCCCTGGTGAGGGTCTGCAGGCGTGGGAGTCTTCTAGGGGCCTGCCTGTCAGCTGGCATGGGCTGGCCTTAAGAGCGTGTGCGGTGTGTGGATTAGAGGGAGGCAGAGGGCACGTAGAAAAGGCAGGTCAGTGGCAGCTGGGCACTCGGGGCCCGAGTTTCAACAGGCCCTAGAGGCCCTGCATGCCTGCCCACGCCCCATTTCCAAGCTCAGCCTAACCGGCCCCCTTGCCACCTCCTCCCAAAGTTGCCCTCCTGTGGCAACCTTGCCCTCAGCGTTCTGCTGGGACCGCTGTGGCGCCCTGAGTGGTGTCTCCCTGGGTTTGTCCCTCTTCTGGGCTGGCTCATCCAAGGTTAATCACTGAACAGATAGGCAAGGAGAGGCCCCTTACAGGTGGATGACTGTTTCAGGTGCAGCTCGAGACACACGGCCCCTCCAGGATGCTTTGTGGATAAGGGGCAGGGAGCCATTCTCCTGGGCAGATCTTGGTCAGCTTCACTGGCACAGCGAACGGGTTTTGGTTCACTGATCACGGATACGGAAGTCTGCAGCTGCACAGCCCTGCTCAGGTTCAGGTCCCCTCTCAGCACCTCAGTGTCCCCATCCAAGGAAGGAGGGCCTGGAAGCACCTTCAGCCCTAAGGAACATGGGCAGGAGGCCCCTTGGGCTTCCAGAGCTTCAGGCTTCAGAAGCACGTGAGAGGGGTCCATTTCAGGCTCACCACAGCTGGCCCGTGGACCTGACCAGCTCTGCGTGACACCCCAGGGCTCAGCCCACAGGATGCTCATGTTGGAGCACCAAAGCCCAGGTGCCTCCTCCAGGAAGACTGCACCATGCCCGCCTTCACAGACGAGGCGGTGGCGACTCCACACTCAGAGAGGCTTGCTCTTGTACCTAGGGTCACGCGGCAAGGGAGAAGCCAGGCTTCACCCCCAGGGGGACCAGCACCCCGATCTAGCCACCTCCACTGACCCCTCACGTGATCTCGTGTCCACGGTCACTGCCTGTGGTACCCCCACCACGCTGGGACCCATGAATGAGGGTAGGCTCTGCTCAGGGAAGCCCTGGGCACCCGCTGCCCCACGGGCACTCACTGGGCACAGAGGAGGCGCAGGGGGCCCCCTGGACCCTGCCCCCAGGGGCTGACGGTCCTCGGGGGGAAAGGACACGGAAGGCCCCAGATAAGGTGTTTCCTGCCGGGGCTGGAAGAGGAGAGACAGAGCTCCCGGGTGGGTACTGTGAGACCCAGAGCTGGATTGTGGGGGGTCACAGGCCTGAGAGCTATCACCGAAGACGTGGGCTCTTACGCCTGGACACCTGAGGGTCTGCGCATAGCCTGTGTTCCCGCCCACAAATCCGAGGTCACACCCATAGGGTCCCCATGCTGGGGGCAAGCCTGTCCAGCATGGGGGCCACACGTACCTTTGCTGAAAGTGGAGTCCCAGCCGGCCCCCAGGGAATGGCAGGGGGGCTCTGCCCTCACACACGAGGGGGCTTCTCTTGGGCCAAGGCCCCCTCCCCTCCCTGTCTGGAGCCCCACTGCTCCTGCTGGGACCCAACATGAGCGGGAAGGCAGGGGGCAGGCTGTCCGTCCAGCCAGAGGCCAGGCCAGCACGCTTTCCCGGCCGTCTCTGCCCCGGGGGCCCCTGGCCGCTTGCAGGAGNTGGGGGCCACACGTACCTTTGCTGAAAGTGGAGTCCCAGCCGGCCCCCAGGGAATGGCAGGGGGGCTCTACCCTCACACACGAGGGGGCTTCTCTTGGGCCAAGGCCCCCTCCCTGACATCTGGAGCCCCCACTGCTCCTGCTGGGACCCAACATGAGCGGGAAGGCAGGGGGCAGGCTGTCCATCCAGCCAGAGGCCAGGCCAGCACGCTTTCCCGGCCGTCTCTGCCCCGGGGGCCCCTGGCCGCTTGCAGGACGTTGGGCGCCTGACCTGAGCCCTCCAGCCCACTTGGGCCTTTCTCGCCCAGGCTTCCCCCATTTCCCCACGCCCCGACCCTGGCTCTCTCCACCCCCGGGGCTCTCCGCGGGCTCCCCCTGCCCTCGCTTCCTCTCCACCCTTGCCCCAGGTCCTGCAGGAAAGGGGAATGGAGGCAGAGGATGGGGGCAAAGGTGGGTGCTGAGCAGGAGAATCACAGCTTCTCTGGGCCCCAGACCCTTTGGAGAAAGTAACACAGCTCCGGAACCCACCCGCTGGGGGAGGGGGCTGGGTCTCAGGTTGACCCCACCCCACCTCTAGGCCCGCTTGGGAGCCAAGGGCCCCGGGGACTCTGCCTCCAGCCCAGACCTCTCCTGAGGGCCCCGCCTGCCCATCCACCTCTGTGCAGTTCTGGCTGGGTATCTCCCATTCCTATCTAGACAGGAAGAACCCACCTTGCTCCTGCCCCGCCTCTGAGAAAAGGTGACCCCGCCCACCTGAGCCAGGACGACCTGGACGGTCATTCTTGATCCTACACGCTCGCTTCCCCTTGACTGCTCACACCGGTCCTGCTGCTCGGACCGCTCAAGGGGCTTCCCCGAGGCTCATCTGGGCCCCGCAGTCCCCTTCGCCCTGGCCCGGCAGCCTCTAGTCTATGTTCTGCAAAGCTGCCTGTCCACGTTTAAATGGGTAAAACCGCCAGCCTCGTCTCCGGCTCACAACCCTGCCGCCCTGACTCTGGTCCCTGCAGACAGAGAAGAAAGTTCGTGGCCACCACACACGGACCACTGGCTTCTGGCCGCCACCCCCAGCCTCCTGTTTCCCAATCGGCCACCTCGCTTCTTGCCCCGAGCCCCAGGGCAGGCTGCTCGGAAGGTCCTTCCCTGGGACACCCCCAGGACATCCCCAGAAGCCTCCTCCGCGTCTCCTCCCCACCACCCGCCTGGATGACTGCAGTGCGCCCACCCCCGATAGTCAAGCTGGGGGCTCAGTCAGAGGCGGCCTGGGCGCTGCTGGGAACCTGTAGGCCCACCCACCACTTGCAGGCCAGGCCGGGCCCTCCCATGGCCTGCAAAGCCCTTGGTGACCCTGAACATCCCAGCCCCCACGCCACCCACAGCCAGGCTTCACCTTTGTGGGGAGGGTCCTCTCCCTCNACCCGCCTGGATGACTGCAGTGCGCCCACCCCCGACAATCAAGCTGGGGGCTCAGTCAGAGGCGGCCCGGGCGCTGCTGGGAACCTGTAGGCCCACCCGCCACTTGCAGGCCAGGCCGGGCCCTCCCATGGCCTGCAAAGCCCTTGGTGACCCTGCACATCCCAGCCCCCACGCCACCCACAGCCAGGCTTCACCTTTGTGGGGAGGGTCCTCTCCCTCAGATACATCACTCTTTGAGCTTGCTCACTCAGGGCCCTCCTCCCCCGAGCCCGGCTGGGCCTGGGCCCCTGACTTGCAGGCGCTATGTCGCTCAGCTGTGTCCAACTCTTAGGGACCCATGGACTGCAGCACACCAGGCTTCCTTGTCCTTCACCATCTCCCGGAGGTTGTTCAAACTCATGTCCATTGAGTTGGTGATGCTGTCCAGCTTGCAAAGGCAGGCGCCATACGCCTCACCTTTTCATCTGGACTTTGTGTCACCGCCCCACCCCCACCCACGCCCGCTCTAGACCGTCAGCTCTAGGGGGGTGCTGTCTGTACAGACTCTGCTGTGCCCCCAGCACACACCCAGGCCCAGGGCGCAGGAGTCCTCACCAAAACTTGGTTGAGGGTGGGCGGTCATGCCCTGCCTCCGGGCCTTCTCTTGCTTGTCCGACAAGGAGGGCCGGGACTGACGTCCCATTGGTGTGATGCTTGTGGATTCTGCCCTCTGGGTCTCAGGTCACAATGCCCAGAACTGAGCACACCCCCGCGCTCTGAAATTCACATGGGGTTGGCACACCGTAAATCGGTTCTCTCTCTTTCTGCCGTGGACTAGGCAACGTGAGAACAATCTATTTTGCTCCACAGCCTGGAAACTCCGAAGGAATAACAGAGGACGGGNAGGCCTTCTCTTGCTTGTCCGACAAGGAGGGCCGGGACTGACGTCCCATTGGTGTGATGCTTGTGGATTCTGCCCCCTGGGTCTCAGGTCACAATGCCCAGAACTGAGCACACCCCCACGCTCTGAAATTCACATAGGGTTGGCACACCGTAAATCGGTTCTCTCTCTCTTTCTGCCGTGGACTAGGCAACGTGAGAACAATCTATTTTGCTCCATAGCCTGGAAACTCCGAAGGACTAACAGAGGACGAGGAAAGCCACCTCAGAGCGGGCCTGACTCCCGCTTTCCTGCTCCTGTTAGCAGGGAGAGGCAGATCAACAGAGGTGCCATCCCCTGACCCTCCCTGCTGGGCACTGGGGCTGGCGACCCAGGGAGCAGTCTCAGACCCCAGCCTCTGGCCAGGGCCTGACTGGGTGGGCAGCAGGCGGCAGACAAGTGGACGGGACTCCATGGAGTTGGACACGCAGGAGGTGGCACAAGATGGCCCCCACGGGACCAGCCCTCTGCCACCTTGGTTTCCACGCACAGCGGTCCTCCCCTGACCTCCAAGCCCACCATAACTCCACTCTAACTGCCGATTCCCTTCCGGAGGGTGGAGTCCTCTCCAGGNTGGACACGCAGGAGGTGGCACAAGATGGCCCCCACGGGACCAGCCCTCTGCCGCCTTGGTTTCCACGCACAGCGGTCCTCCCCTGACCTCCAAGCCCACCATAACTCCACTCTAACTGCCGATTCCCTTCCGGAGGGTGGGGTCCTCTCCAGGGCTCACCGAGTCCTCAGAGCCTCAGCCTGGGGCTCTGTCTGACATCGGCACACCTCTGACCCCCTGAGTAGGGGGAACGTGGGGAACCTCAAAAGGGAGAACAGGACTTGAAGGGCCAGGGAGGGGCGGCTAGAGCAGCAGCAGGCTGGGCCACAGGGCCCAGGCCAGGGGAGGGGCCCACACCTGCTGGTGTCCTTCATCCTGTGACCCACATCCTGTGAGGCTCAAGACCCTCTCCTTGTAACAGAAATCAGTACCATCCCTTTCCTAGGCGAAAATCAGATTCAGCAATAATACAAATGACTCCATGCAAGAAGGCGAGCTAGCAAGTGAAAGCGCTGGTTTGGTTGTTTANGGGCTCACCGAGTCCTCAGAGCCTCAGCCTGGGGCTCTGTCTGACATCGGCACACCTCTGACCCCCTGAGTAGGGGGAACATGGGGAACCTCAAAAGGGAGAACAGGACTTGAAGGGCCAGGGAGGGGCGGCTAGAGCAGCAGCGGGCTGGGCCACAGGGCCCAGGCCAGGGGAGGGGCCCACACCTGCTGGTGTCCTTCATCCTGTGACCTACATCTTGTGAGGCTCAAGACCCTCTCCTTGTAACAGAAAATCAGTACCATCCCTTTCCTAGGAGAAAATCAGATTCAGCAATAATACAAATGACTCCATGCAAGAAGGCGAGCTAGCAAGTGAAAGCGCTGGTTTGGTTGTTCAGTCGTGTCCAACTCTTGTGATCCCGTGGGCTGTAGCCCACCAGGCTCCTCTGTCCATGGGATTCTCCAGGCAAAAATACTGGAGTGGGTTGCTGTTCCCTTCTCCAGGGGATCTTCCCAACCCCAGGGATCGAACCTGGGTCCCCTGCACTGCAGGCAGATTCGTCACCAACTGAGCCACCAGGGAAGCCCAGATAATGCCCTGGGTGTGGCATAAAGGAAGAGAACAGCAGTCTATCATAAAACGTGTGTTTCGGTGAGATCTCTCTGGAGGGACGAGCTGTGCCGGCTGAGAACCACCGTCTTAGAGGAGGGAGATATCACACAAGTTTCTCAGTCATCTGCTTCCCTGTGGGAGAGCAGGGACTGGGCCACATCCACCACCTCCTCTCTGCTGCCTAGCACTGTGCCCAGCACATAGCAGGTGCTCAGTTAATGTTCGGTGAGGGGATGGGTGAGTGACCGAGCGATGAATTCAGCCTCAGGTGAGATGTGCTGATGGTGTCATGAGCAGGATGAGGCCGCGCCCGGCCCCTGCGAGCCCACGGAGGACCCCAGGTGGGCGGCGGGGTGTGCGCTGGCTCCCAGCAGCACCTCTGCCTGTCCCAGCTCCCTGCGCACTTCTCCAGGACAGGGTCTCCCCTCAGCGCCCCACACAGTGTCTGGCACAGAGTGGGCGCTCAGTAAATACCCGTTGAATTTAGCACATCTCAATTCAACAAGCATTTATTGAGCGCCCGCTGTGTTGAGTGTCACAGTCCTACCCTCCTCTGGCGCTCTATGGATGACGTCCCGGGATGCAGGCAGGCCTGCCTTGCTGTGTGCAAACCGCTTTGTTCAGTAATGACTGCAAATTAAACTGGTGGTGGTGGACTCACGACTGGGGGCCACTTGCATTTTCTCAATGCAACTTGAGAAAAGAAGGGGGGTGCCCCTCTGTTCTCAGTTTAGGGGTGCTGCTCATCCCGCCCAAATTTCTCAAGAGGGTGGCAGACAGCAAGGCACGCCTGACCTAGGCAGGACCAGCAGCCTGGGCCCTCGTTGCTATTTCCATGCATGATGGGAGCAGAGCGGCACCACCAGGGCAGAGATGAAGTCATGGGTGCAGTGGTTAGACACCATGGGCTTCCCGTTTGCAGGAACCAATGTCAGAACACCAGCAGAAAGTGAAGCGACGACAGAAGCATTATCACTTCTGCACAAGCATTATTATTTGTGAGCCTGCATCCCTGAAGGAGGACATGCATGCACATGTACACACAAACATATACAGATGTGCACACACGCACACACATGTGTGCACACCACATGCACAGACTTGTGCACACACGTGCACACAACACATACGTACAGACTTGTGCACACACACGTGCGCACAACACATGCACACACATGTACAGACTTGCGCGCACACATACATGTACAACTGTTTGCACACATGCGTATGCACACATGCACACACGTGCACACCCATGTACACACACACGTGTACATACATACGCGTACATACAAACAGAGACACAGGTTTTTGTACTTCAGAGGGCTCGCCCAGTTCGAGTACAAGTTCCAGCACAGACACTGCGATCCCTGCAGGCGGGGCACCCCTGCAGCTTGTGATGGGAACACAGCAGCAAGGAATGGGGCTGACACAGACCTCACAGGTGAGTGCCCAAAACGGCTGCACAGCTTCCAGGCCTCGCAGGGTCTACTGCCCAGGGAGAACGCCTGGAACGACCGACCCCAAGGCACCTTGTGTGGCACAAGATGAGGAAGCGGTGCAGGGAGCTGGGCAAACATGCCCAGGTCACAGGCAGGTCAGCGCGGAACAGGGAGGTCCCCAGGAGGCAGCCTCTGCCTGCCTGGGCTTCTCCCCGATGGAGCCCCCCCACTAAGCCCCAAGCCAGAGGCAGGCCACGAAGGGGCTCTCTGGGGATGGCAGCTACTGCTCCCCATGCCCTCCCCAGGGAGAGACTCGGGGAGGCCACCAGCCCTGCAGACACGGGACCGCCCACCACCCGGCAAGGAAGAGCTCATGCTGGCAAAGCCCGCCTGAGAACTCGAGCGTCCACTCCTGGGAGCGAACGCTTTGGTGCCCCCAAGGCGGGGGCTGCTGGGGCACTGCTGGGGGTGCTCTGGGGGGCTGCCATTTGGAAAAGCAGAAGGGGCCACGGTTGGTGCCACAGGCAAGTCCTGAACCACCCCCCGCCTCCACCCCACCCAGGCAGAGAAGGGCTTGGGGGTCCGGCTGAAGCTGCCGGGTCTGGGTCTGCCCCTCACTGCTCCTGTGAGCAGCCCTGCACCCCTCACCCCCGCCCGCCTGCCTCGGCCCTTCCTGCCCTGGGCCGCTGAGTGAACGAGTCTTGCTGAGGGTCTTCCCTGGTGCAACCTTCCCGAGGGGATGTCAGCCCTGCAGTGACTCTGCTTCCACTTGGATAGTGGCCGCCGGGGCGGCAAGGCGCTACAGAGATGGCGCACAGAACGACACGCGCTTGCGGTGTTTAGACGTCTTCTTTAACAAGCGGTCACCTCCACGCTTCCCAGCCCCCATCCCACGTCGGAACACACACGCCTTCGTTTGTGAGACGGTTTACCGTTGGAAGGATGAGGATGAGGATGGTGGTGAGGAAAAGCAGCCAATTGCTGAGCATCTACTATGTGCCCAGCTGAGCGCTGGCAGCTCAAGGCCTCCCCGCCCCTGGCAGTTAACAGCCTCTCCAAGCACACGGGTGAAACTGAGGCCCAGGACCGGCGCAATAGGCCCAAGGTCAGCGTTCAGCAGGGACTTGAACTCGGGCCTCTCTCAAAGCAAAGCCAGTGTCTTTCCTGGGCTTTCTCACATGCACACCCATCCCCTCCTGGACTTCTCTACTTCCAAACTACACCTCCAGCTGGTCCACAGAAACCCACCCATAGCTGCTGAGACCAAAGAGTTCGTCTGCCGTCTCCCGCGTGCGCCAGGCAGCAGCTTGCTGCTGGTTCCTCCATAATTCACAGCCTCCGGACGTGCAGAGCATTACGGGCAGTTTCACCCCACATCTGAAGGGCACGCCAACTGAGTGTCACAATCCCCTGGATCAGGGAGATGTGGGTCTTTCTCCCACCTCGCTCCCTGAGGACATGGGGTCCCAGGTCCTGGCCCCTTGCTCAGGAGGGGCACATAGTAACACAGGACAGCGCTGCTCTCAGCCCCGAGTCTGGACTCACCGCCTGGACCACGCTCCATCCACTCCAGAGGAAGACAGGCCCTCACTTCCAGCCTGGAAGCCCCTTTCCCCCCGAGGACCCCAGGAGCCTGAGTTAGCCTCTTCCCAGCCATGGAGAGTCCAGGGGGTACACTGGCATGGCCTGGCTGGCCCGGACGCCATCGAGGAAAGAAAGTGCGTGGCTACGGGTCTGCTTCCTGCCCGACTTGCCCTTTGGTCTGTAGGTGTGCTCTCAGAGTTTTTAAGGAGCAAGGCTTAGATCTGGGCGGATCAGCTCGGGGTTGTGGGCCCCTTTTCTGCAAGGCCTTTCATGCCGCACCGACAGCCTCTCGCTCAGAAGAGCCACTCACGTGAGTAGAAGTTGTCCCCTGGCACTGTCTGGGGAGGGCCTCTGTCGGTCCCGCTACTGAGGGACAAAGACTGGCTGTCTAGGTCCGGAGAGTTGGTCCTCGTGTCTGCCTCCCCCTTGAGAATCAGCCAGCTGGTCTTCTGCTAAGAAAAAAAAAAAAANTGTCCTTCACCATCTCCCGGAGGTTGTTCAAACTCAAGTCCATCGAGTTGGTGATGCTGTCCAGCTTGCAAAGGCAGGCGCCATACGCCTCACCTTTTCATCTGGACTTTGTGTCACCGCCCCACCCCCACCCACGCCCGCTCTAGACCGTCAGCTCTAGGGGGGTGCTGTCTGTACAGACTCTGCTGTGCCCCCAGCACACACCCAGGGCCAGGGTGCGGGAGTCCTCACCAAAACTTGGTTGAGGGTGGGCGGTCATGTCCTGCCTCCAGGCCTTCTCTTGCTTGTCCGACAAGGAGGGCCGGGACTGACGTCCCATTGGTGTGATGCTTGTGGATTCTGCCCCCTGGGTCTCAGGTCACAATGCCCAGAACTGAGCACACCCCCACGCTCTGAAATTCACATAGGGTTGGCACACCGTAAATCGGTTCTCTCTCTCTTTCTGCCGTGGACTAGGCAACGTGAGAACAATCTATTTTGCTCCATAGCCTGGAAACTCCGAAGGACTAACAGAGGACGAGGAAAGCCACCTCAGAGCGGGCCTGACTCCCGCTTTCCTGCTCCTGTTAGCAGGGAGAGGCAGATCAACAGAGGTGCCATCCCCTGACCCTCCCTGCTGGGCACTGGGGCTGGCGACCCAGGGAGCAGTCTCAGACCCCAGCCTCTGGCCAGGGCCTGACTGGGTGGGCAGCAGGCGGCAGACAAGTGGACGGGACTCCATGGAGTTGGACACGCAGGAGGTGGCACAAGATGGCCCCCACGGGACCAGCCCTCTGCCGCCTTGGTTTCCACGCACAGCGGTCCTCCCCTGACCTCCAAGCCCACCATAACTCCACTCTAACTGCCGATTCCCTTCCGGAGGGTGGGGTCCTCTCCAGGGCTCACCGAGTCCTCAGAGCCTCAGCCTGGGGCTCTGTCTGACATCGGCACACCTCTGACCCCCTGAGTAGGGGGAACATGGGGAACCTCAAAAGGGAGAACAGGACTTGAAGGGCCAGGGAGGGGCGGCTAGAGCAGCAGCGGGCTGGGCCACAGGGCCCAGGCCAGGGGAGGGGCCCACACCTGCTGGTGTCCTTCATCCTGTGACCCACATCCTGTGAGGCTCAAGACCCTCTCCTTGTAACAGAAATCAGTACCATCCCTTTCCTAGGCGAAAATCAGATTCAGCAATAATACAAATGACTCCATGCAAGAAGGCGAGCTAGCAAGTGAAAGCGCTGGTTTGGTTGTTTAGTCGTGTCCAACTCTTGTGATCCCGTGGGCTGTAGCCCACCAGGCTCCTCTGTCCATGGGATTCTCCAGGCAAAAATACTGGAGTGGGTTGCTGTTCCCTTCTCCAGGGGATCTTCCCAACCCCAGGGATCGAAACTGGGTCCCCTGCACTGCAGGCAGATTCGTCACCAACTGAGCCACCAGGGAAGCCCAGATAATGCCCTGGGTGTGGCATAAAGGAAGAGAACAGCAGTCTATCATAAAACGTGTGTTTCGGTGAGATCTCTCTGGAGGGACGAGCTGTGCCGGCTGAGAACCACCGTCTTAGAGGAGGGAGATATCACACAAGTTTCTCAGTCATCTGCTTCCCTGTGGGAGAGCAGGGACTGGGCCACATCCACCACCTCCTCTCTGCTGCCTAGCACTGTGCCCAGCACATAGCAGGTGCTCAGTTAATGTTCGGTGAGGGGATGGGTGAGTGACCGAGCGATGAATTCAGCCTCAGGTGAGATGTGCTGATGGTGTCATGAGCAGGATGAGGCCGCGCCCGGCCCCTGCGAGCCCACGGAGGACCCCAGGTGGGCGGCGGGGTGTGCGCTGGCTCCCAGCAGCACCTCTGCCTGTCCCAGCTCCCTGCGCACTTCTCCAGGACAGGGTCTCCCCTCAGCGCCCCACACAGTGTCTGGCACAGAGTGGGCGCTCAGTAAATACCCGTTGAATTTAGCACATCTCAATTCAACAAGCATTTATTGAGCGCCCGCTGTGTTGAGTGTCACAGTCCTACCCTCCTCTGGCGCTCTATGGATGACGTCCCGGGATGCAGGCAGGCCTGCCTTGCTGTGTGCAAACCGCTTTGTTCAGTAATGACTGCAAATTAAACTGGTGGTGGTGGACTCACGACTGGGGGCCACTTGCATTTTCTCAATGCAACTTGAGAAAAGAAGGGGGGTGCCCCTCTGTTCTCAGTTTAGGGGTGCTGCTCATCCCGCCCAAATTTCTCAAGAGGGTGGCAGACAGCAAGGCACGCCTGACCTAGGCAGGACCAGCAGCCTGGGCCCTCGTTGCTATTTCCATGCATGATGGGAGCAGAGCGGCACCACCAGGGCAGAGATGAAGTCATGGGTGCAGTGGTTAGACACCATGGGCTTCCCGTTTGCAGGAACCAATGTCAGAACACCAGCAGAAAGTGAAGCGACGACAGAAGCATTATCACTTCTGCACAAGCATTATTATTTGTGAGCCTGCATCCCTGAAGGAGGACATGCATGCACATGTACACACAAACATATACAGATGTGCACACACGCACACACATGTGTGCACACCACATGCACAGACTTGTGCACACACGTGCACACAACACATACGTACAGACTTGTGCACACACACGTGCGCACAACACATGCACACACATGTACAGACTTGCGCGCACACATACATGTACAACTGTTTGCACACATGCGTATGCACACATGCACACACGTGCACACCCATGTACACACACACGTGTACATACATACGCGTACATACAAACAGAGACACAGGTTTTTGTACTTCAGAGGGCTCGCCCAGTTCGAGTACAAGTTCCAGCACAGACACTGCGATCCCTGCAGGCGGGGCACCCCTGCAGCTTGTGATGGGAACACAGCAGCAAGGAATGGGGCTGACACAGACCTCACAGGTGAGTGCCCAAAACGGCTGCACAGCTTCCAGGCCTCGCAGGGTCTACTGCCCAGGGAGAACGCCTGGAACGACCGACCCCAAGGCACCTTGTGTGGCACAAGATGAGGAAGCGGTGCAGGGAGCTGGGCAAACATGCCCAGGTCACAGGCAGGTCAGCGCGGAACAGGGAGGTCCCCAGGAGGCAGCCTCTGCCTGCCTGGGCTTCTCCCCGATGGAGCCCCCCCACTAAGCCCCAAGCCAGAGGCAGGCCACGAAGGGGCTCTCTGGGGATGGCAGCTACTGCTCCCCATGCCCTCCCCAGGGAGAGACTCGGGGAGGCCACCAGCCCTGCAGACACGGGACCGCCCACCACCCGGCAAGGAAGAGCTCATGCTGGCAAAGCCCGCCTGAGAACTCGAGCGTCCACTCCTGGGAGCGAACGCTTTGGTGCCCNTTCCCCCCCGCTTTCTCCTCCCTACACTGTATCCAGCACGCGTGTGTGCTAAGTCACTCAGTCGCGTCCAGCTCCCTGCGACCCTGTGGACTGTAGCCCACCAGGTTCCTCTGTCCATGGGATTCTCCGGCCGGGAACACTGGAGTGGGTGGCCATACCCTCCTCCAGGGGGATCTTCCTGATCCAGAGATCGAACCCACATCTCTTACGTCTCCTGAACTGGCAGGTGGATTCTTTGCCACTAACGCCACCTGGGAAGCCCCTAGGATATGACCATGTCCGATGTTACAGCTGTAATATAATCCTGCCGATAGCACAGTCTAGTGATGCACTTGTACACTATGCCAGCTCACTGCTTTATTGGATGGTGAAGAAAGGGTACAAAACAATACAGCCCCTGTGACTTCGTTTTGTAAAAAAGAAAGAAAGAAAATACACACACACGGAGAAAAAGAGACCTAAAGCGTGTCCTTCAGCGTGTAAGCACAGGCTGCTCTGGCTGGGGGACTGTGAATGGTATTCATTTTTGTCTCTATACCAACCACTATTCTCTCCTAATAAACGTGGGTTACCTTTGTAATAAAGAAAAAGGCAGTGAAAAGATTAAAAAAACCCCACAATTTACTGAGCTTCCCTGGCGGCTCAGATGGTAAAGAATCTGCCTACAATGCAGGTGACTTGGGTTCGATCCCTGGGTCGGGAAGATCCCCTGGAGGAGGAAATGGCAACCCGCTCCAGCCTGGAGAATCCCATGGACAAAGGAGCCTGGTGGGCTACAGTCCACGGGGTTGCAAAGAGTCGGACACGACTAAGCGAATAACACACACATACTGCGCCCGTGTTTTATCCTGTAAACATACTAAGGTGAATGAGGCACGACCTCTGCCCGCCAGGCACTCAGCCCACGGGGAAGAGGTTAGCCACAGCGCACGATGAATTCCGCCCCATTCCTGCACACGCGGACCTCGCGGGGGAAGCGATCTCTTCCTGAACGGGGGGAAGGAAGGGGGCGGGGAGGCTGCATTTAATGACAGCAAGTGCTGTGGAATGGGGAGGCCAGCGCCCTTTAAAACTCACTGAGCTGGGGGTGTGGATCGAGGCCCCTGCCCTGAGGTCCTGAGTGTGCCCAGCACCGAGCAGAGTCAGGAGCACAGGAGGGAGAC
>SJYW01011012.1:6244-17721 GCA_006410735.1 Raphicerus campestris
CGTCAAGGCTGTATATTGTCACCCTGCTTATTTAACTTATATGCAGAGTACATCATGAGAAATGCTGGGCTGGATGAAACACAGCTGGAATCAAGATTGCTGGGAAAAATATCAATAACCTCGGATATGCAGATGACACCACCCTTATGGCAGAAAGTGAATAAGAACTGAAGAGCCTCTCGATGAAAGTGAAAGAGGAGAGTGAAAAAGTTGGCTTAAAGCTCAACATTCAGAAAATGAAGATCATGGCATCTGGTCCCATCACTTCATGGGAAATAGATGGGAAAAAAGTGGAAACAGTGGCTGACTTTATTTTTCTGGGCTCCCAAATCACTGCAGATGGTGACTGCAGCCATGAAATTAAAAGACACTTACTCCTTGGAAGGAAAGTTAGGACCAACCTAGACAGTGTATTAAAAAGCAGAGACATTACTTTGCTAACAAAGGTCCATCTAGTCAAGGCCTTGGTTTTTCCAATGGTCATGTATGGATGTGAGAGTTGGACTATAAAGAAAGCTGAGTGCAGAAGAATTGATGCTTTTGGACTGTGGTGTTGGAGAAGACTTTTGAGAGTCCCTTGGACTGCGAGGAGATCCAACCAGTCCATCCTAAAGTAGATCAGTCCTGGGTGTTCTTTGGAAGGACTCATGTTAAAGTTGAAACTCCAATACTCTGGCCATCTGACGTGAAGAGCTGACTCACTGGGAAAGACCCTGATGCTGGGAAAGATTGAGGGCAGGAGGAGAAGGGGACGACAGAAACAGTTGGATGGCATCACCAACTGGATGGACGTGGGTTTGGCAGTGGTGGGAGTTGGTGATGGACAGGGAGGCCTGGCATGCTGCAGTTCATTGTGTCACAAAGAGTCTGACATGACTGAGCAATTGAACTGAACTGAGGTGCAAAATGATGGTGGCTTGGGCTGAGATGATGATAGAAGTAGGATTTTTTTTAATGGTTAGCAATATATCTTGAGACTTAAAGGTCTAAGATTTCCTATGCAATTTACTCAGTGTATGAAGTAAAAAAAAAAAAAAAAAAGAGTAGTTCATTGTTTTCAGCATGAGCATCTGAAGAATGATGTTGCTATTTTCTGAGAAAACTAGGAGAGAAGCAAATGTGTGTGTGTGGGGGGAGGGGTGGGCAGCAATAGAGATGGGAAGAATCAAATTTACCTATTAGGTGTCAAAATGGAGACGTCACATAAGTAGATGTATATGTGAGTTTGGATTTCAGGAGAGAGACTGAGCTGGAGCAATGGACTTAGGGTCCGGCAAAACACAGAAGTCATTTTATAGGTGTGGGATTTGATGACATCATCTAAGGAATGAGTGTAGATGTACAGGTAGGAGACTGTCATTTAGAGGTAGCTGTGTCAATCATTAATTCTTCAGAACAACTGGATATGAAAAGATTTTCTGAAAGATAAGTTAGACTCTCTTTTTTGCAATAGGTAGAAAGGTGGTGCTACGAATCTTATGAAGTCAAGGAGAGAGCCTAGAATGCCACCTCAGCTAGAAAGCTCTTCAAATTCCCTGCAAAGTTGGTGTCAGACAAGGCTGAATAGACAGGCTTTTATCCCTGCAAAGATGTAATGAGGTCCCACTCTATTGCATTTGTGGAGACCAGAGGAGAAGACTCCACACTTTCTCCACTAGGGGAGTATCAGGAAAGCTCTAAGGAGATGGGAACTTTCACCCCCACCCAGTGATAATAACACCCCCACTGTCCTGGTGCTAGCGAAGGCCTAGGGGACCTAGAACTCCCAACCCCATCAGAAGTAATGACAAATAACTCCCTCCCTCACCACGGTCAACTGGGTAAGTGGAGAACCTGGACTTTTACCCACACCTATGAGTACCTAGGAGGTACCCACCCCTGCAGAAATGCTGTCAATGGAAGCCAACAAAACCAGTTGCCTGAACTAGGATCTAGAGTCTGTTAATGTAATACCCAAGGTGTCTGGGTTTCAAATGAAAACCACTCCTCAAACCAAGAACCAGGAAGATTCAAACATAATGGGGTAGGGGAATGTTAATCAATAGATGCCAATACAGAGATGAGAAAGATGTTAGAATTATCTGATTAAAGTTTGAGAGAAGCCAACATGAGAATGCTTTAGTCAGCAATTATGAACCTGCTGAGGGCAGATGAAAAAAATTAAAAAGTCTCCACAAAGAAATAGAAAATGTAAAACAAAAAAAGCGGGGGGCGGGGGCGGGGGCGGGGAGTCAGCTAAGATATACAGGATGTAGTTTACAGTCAGCATAAAGGTTATTTTAAATAGAAAGAATATCATGGGTAAAGTTATGGATGTGAGAAGGTTCATAGTGTCTTTTCCAAGTGGAGAAGTTTTAGGATAAGAAAATAAGTGAACCATCAAGAAAATCAGATCTAATGGCACCCTTAGTGATTAATCAATGAGCACTTTTAGTGAAGACTAATATGTACAAGTCTTGGATTAGGGTCTGAAATTACAAAGGGGTTTAAGCAATGCTTCTGCTGTAAAGAAAATTAAAATGAAGCTAATGAGACAGGACACACATACAAACACATTTAAGGAAAATGTCTTCTTGATGAACAGATAGAACAGTATAGTATCACTTTGAGAATGAGTAAACAGTATTCTATCATTTGGGAAGATCCTTTGGAAAAGGAAATGTCAACTCACTGCAGTATTTTCTGAAAAATTCCATGATGGAGGAGTCTGGCGGGCTACAGTCCATGGGGTCACAAAGAGTTGGACACGACTTAGCGACTAAACTACTACCTTCACCACTATGCTGTCATTTAACACAGTGCAATTAAACGGAGGCCCTCTGACATAGTTTTAGATATATCACATTTGAAGTTTTAAAGTAATCTATAAAATAATGTAAACATACCGTGTGCCCCAGCCTATCTAAAGACTGCAATATTATTTCATTTGTGTGTTTATCATTCATTGCATTGTAATTTATTTTAGTGAACCGATAAGAAAAGAATCCAGGTGGACTTAAGAGGTAAGTGACGGAAGCACGTGGAAGGCATGAATATTTAGGAACATTCTGAATGTAGAGAAGTTTTGGGAGGATTACATCACCTCACAATACAGGGCATTATTTATAGTCCTGCCATAATACTGTGTTCTAAAGATGATGTAGTCTACCCAACATTTTTCTTAGGCTTGTCAGTTTACAAAATGTAGCAATTATTCCAATATTCACGTAGTGGGTGGATTTTTTTTTCATTCATCATAATCATTTGAATTATATTAGCTTCATGATTTTGTTAGTATTAGTTGACAATTTATTTGATTTCATAGTTACAGGGGGTCTGTAAGAAGGAGGCTTTATACATGGGCTAATAACAGTACTTATTTACATTACGCTATAATGAAAATCTCTTAGGTCAACCTTGGTGATCTATAGGGTGTGCTTGCTTTTAAAATGGATTCTTGCATTCTTGAAGAAGGAGAAAGAGTGATTTAAATTGTTCTGTGGAAGACTTGGCTAATGCCATCAGAGGTTTAGGGAGTTTATAGTAGATGGATTGCAGCTGGGAGAGGGTGGACCAGGCCGGCATGTTAGATCATCAGAGCAGCCAGGGCTCCGGTGATGAGAATATGAATTATGAGCAGCAGAGGGAAGACAGTGGGAAGGGTGCCGAATGACTCCCACTGGTCAGTTTTGGAAATTGGTAAATAACAGAAATGAAGGAGTGGCTAGGGGAAAATGGGGGAAATACTTTGTTTTATAAAAATAAGGTAAATCAAGCAAGAGGAACAATAAAAACAACCTTCTTCCACCCAGAAAATTTAAGTGAAATAAGTATTGTGCAAAGAAAACAGTTCAAAGATAAAACTGAATTACATAAATTTTGCAAAGGAGCACAGAACAGATTAGAGGACAAAATGACATAAATGGAAATCCAAACAATATATAACAGCCACCAGAGGAAAGGGAATTAATGAACCCTCAAAAATTAGGCTCATGAAGTGTGGAGTAAAGTAGATGAAAATTATAAATTTTCTTAAAGCAAAGCCATTCATCATGATGGACTCCTAGGCAAGTTTTAAATTCTACAGGGTATCAATAATCAGTAAAATATGCAAAACTTACAGTTCATTTTTAATTTACATTTTAGATCAGCCATTATATCTATACTTTGAATTCTATGTGAAAAAACTACAATTATGTTAGATAACAAGAGAAGCATCATTTTTTTTTTTTTTTTTTGCTAATGCATTTTGTTAACATTAATCCATTTGGAAGGGAAGTTTTCACGTATTCTCTAGGGAGATGAATGACCTGGATTTATAAATTGCGGACCCCAGATTGTGGCTGGTTCCTTTACATATTACTTAAGAATATATCTAGTAAGTGGCAATAATTGTGAGCAAAAAGACACCACAGAAGACAATGATTGCATGAAATTCTGTCATATGGTGATATAAGTCATGGTAGTGTTTACCTCTGGGGTTGGTATTGCTTGGCTACAGTGTGGACAATATTCACTCTTGTGAACTGGGGGATCACACCGGTATATATGTAAAATTTCATTGAGATGTACACTTAAGATTAGAGGATCTTATGTATGCTTCCACGTTTCTATTTTACCTCATTAGACAATGAAAAAGAAGAATTAGGAGTTAATCTGTACATCAGTGTGGCCACCAGAGAAAGCAGAAATACATTTATCCCTTTCTAAAGATAAATAAAGGACAGAAACAGTATGGACCTAAGAGAAGCAGACTTAGGACTTAAAGGACTTCCAGAAGATCCAACCAGTCCATCCTAAAGGAAATCAGTCCTGAATATTCATGGGAAGGACTGATGCTGAAGCTGAAGCTCCAATAGTTTGGCCACCTGATGTGAAAAGCTGACTCATTAGAAAAGACCCTGAGGCTGAGAAAGATGGAAGGCAGAAGGAAAAGGGGACAACAGAGGATGAGATCGCCAACTCTATGAACATGAGTTTGAGGAAGCTCTGGGAGTTGGTGATGGACAGGGAGGCCTGGTGTGCTGAAGTCCATGGGGTTGCAGAGTCAGACACGACTGAACAACTGAACAGAAGCAGAAGATATTCAGAGGTGGCCAGAATATACAGAAAAATTATTGAAAAATGATCTTAATGACCTAGAAAACCATGATGGTGTGGTCACTCACCTAGAGACAGACATCCTGGAGTATGCAGTTAAGTGGGCCTTACGAACAAAGCTAGTGGGGTGATGGAATTCCAGCTAAGCTATTGCACATCCTAAAAGATGGTGCTGTTAAAGTGGTACACTCAATATGCCAGCAAATCTGGAAAACTCAGCAGTGGCCACAGAACTGGAAATGGTCAGATTTCATTCCAATCCCAAAGAAGGGCAATGCCAAAGAATACTCAAACTACCACACAATTGCACTCATCTCACATGCTAGCTCAAAATTCTCCAAGCCAGATTTCAACAGCATGTAAACCATGAACTTCCAGATGTTCAAGCTCAATTTAGAAAAGGCAGAGGAACCAGTAATCAAATTGCCAACATTTGCTGGATCAGAGAAAAAGCAAGAGAGTTCCAGAAAAACATCTACTTCTGCTTCACTGATTATAACTTTGACTGTGTGGATCACAACAAACTGTAGAAATTTCTTAAAGAGATAGGAATACAAGACCATCTTACCTTCCTCCTGGGAAACCTGTATGCAANAATCCATTTGGAAGGGAAGTTTTCACGTATTCTCTAGGGAGATGAATGACCTGGATTTATAAATTGCGGACCCCAGATTGTGGCTGGTTCCTTTACATATTACTTAAGAATATATCTAGTAAGTGGCAATAATTGTGAGCAAAAAGACACCACAGAAGACAATGATTGCATGAAATTCTGTCATATGGTGATATAAGTCATGGTAGTGTTTACCTCTGGGGTTGGTATTGCTTGGCTACAGTGTGGACAATATTCACTCTTGTGAACTGGGGGATCACACCGGTATATATGTAAAATTTCATTGAGATGTACACTTAAGATTAGAGGATCTTATGTATGCTTCCACGTTTCTATTTTACCTCATTAGACAATGAAAAAGAAGAATTAGGAGTTAATCTGTACATCAGTGTGGCCACCAGAGAAAGCAGAAATACATTTATCCCTTTCTAAAGATAAATAAAGGACAGAAACAGTATGGACCTAAGAGAAGCAGACTTAGGACTTAAAGGACTTCCAGAAGATCCAACCAGTCCATCCTAAAGGAAATCAGTCCTGAATATTCATGGGAAGGACTGATGCTGAAGCTGAAGCTCCAATAGTTTGGCCACCTGATGTGAAAAGCTGACTCATTAGAAAAGACCCTGAGGCTGAGAAAGATGGAAGGCAGAAGGAAAAGGGGACAACAGAGGATGAGATCGCCAACTCTATGAACATGAGTTTGAGGAAGCTCTGGGAGTTGGTGATGGACAGGGAGGCCTGGTGTGCTGAAGTCCATGGGGTTGCAGAGTCAGACACGACTGAACAACTGAACAGAAGCAGAAGATATTCAGAGGTGGCCAGAATATACAGAAAAATTATTGAAAAATGATCTTAATGACCTAGAAAACCATGATGGTGTGGTCACTCACCTAGAGACAGACATCCTGGAGTATGCAGTTAAGTGGGCCTTACGAACAAAGCTAGTGGGGTGATGGAATTCCAGCTAAGCTATTGCACATCCTAAAAGATGGTGCTGTTAAAGTGGTACACTCAATATGCCAGCAAATCTGGAAAACTCAGCAGTGGCCACAGAACTGGAAATGGTCAGATTTCATTCCAATCCCAAAGAAGGGCAATGCCAAAGAATACTCAAACTACCACACAATTGCACTCATCTCACATGCTAGCTCAAAATTCTCCAAGCCAGATTTCAACAGCATGTAAACCATGAACTTCCAGATGTTCAAGCTCAATTTAGAAAAGGCAGAGGAACCAGTAATCAAATTGCCAACATTTGCTGGATCAGAGAAAAAGCAAGAGAGTTCCAGAAAAACATCTACTTCTGCTTCACTGATTATAACTTTGACTGTGTGGATCACAACAAACTGTAGAAATTTCTTAAAGAGATAGGAATACAAGACCATCTTACCTTCCTCCTGGGAAACCTGTATGCAAGTCAATAAGCAATAGTTAGAACTGGACATGGAACAATAGACTGATTCCAAAGTGAGAAAGGAGTGCGTCAAGCCTGTATATTGTCAGCCTGCTTATTTAACTTATATACAGAGTACATCATGTGAAATGCTGGGCTGGATGAAGCACAAGCTGGAATCAAGATTGTGGGGAGAAAAATCAATAACCTCAGATATGCAGATTACACAATCCAAGGGCAGAATGTGAAGAGAAACTATAGGGCCTTTTGATGAAAGTGAAAGAGAAGAGTGAAAAAGCTGGCTTATAACTCAACATTCAGAAAGCAAAGATCATGGCATCTGTTCCCATCACTTCATGGCAAATAGATGGGGAAACAATGGAAACAGCGAGAGATTTTATTTTCTTTGGCTCCAAAATTACTACAGATGGTGACTGCAGCCATGGATGTAAAAGATGTTTGTTTCTTGGAAGTAAAGCTGTGAAAAACCTAGACAGCATATTAAAAAGCAGAGACATTACTTTGCTGACAAATGTCCATATAGTCAAGCTATGGTTTTTCCAGTCATGTATGGATGTGTGAGTTGGACCATAAAGAAAGCTGAATGCTGAAGAACTGATGCTTTTGAACTGTGGTGCTGGAGAAGACTCGTGAGAGTCCCTTGGACTGCAAGGAGATCCAACAAGTCCATCCCAAAGGAAATCAGTCCTGAATATTCTTTGGAAGTACTGATGCTGAAGCTGAAGCTCCAGTACTGTGACCACCTGATACGAATAGCCAACTCATTGGAAAAGAGCCTGATTCTGGAAAAGACTGAAGGTGGTAGGAGAAGGGGATAACAGAGGATGAGATGGTTGGATGGTATCACTGATTCAATGGCTATGAGCAAGTTTAGGAGATGATGAAGGACAGGGAAGCCTGGAGTGCTGCCGTCCATGGGGTCACAAAGAGTCGGACACAACTGAGTGACTGAACAACAACAAAGAGTAATAATGGTGATTGAGACCTGGCTCGAAGTTATTCTTACACCTCCTTTCAAAAATTTTGCTGCAATATCTAATGCAAATCTTAAAAGAAAGTGAAAGGAACCACTTTTCCACCCATTCAGGAAGACCTTTATAGTTTTAACTTATGAACCAAAACCCACTGTTTTACCATTTCTTCTGTGTCCCATGCAGTCAACCCTCTGCCTCACGCTGAGCAGCTTAACTCAGTTCTTACCAGATGCACACGTACACATACATAATTCTTTCAGTAGATATGCTCACAGGAGAATAGAGTGGGAGCTCGGGGAGGGGGGTGAACTGTGTTATCACATACTTTGCAGGGGGGGAGATACTGAATTCTTTTTCCACATAGCACAGACCACAACAACTAGAGGAAGTGCACTGGTTCTGAGTCAGGGGATCTGGAGAAAATGGAGCCAAGTGAGGTTTAAAACTGAATACTCATATCCTCATCAATGAATGTATAAAGAAATTAAACTAGTCAATTGAATTAATTGCAGGAGGCAACCTCCAAGCAAAAGCAAATGAACTGATTCCACTAATTTGTGCCCTCTAATTTTACTTAAGATGGAAACTTTGATTAAAAAAGATTTCCATTTCTCATATTCCCACCTGGATGGATAAAAGGGGATCTGAATAATATGTCTTATTCAGAATTTGATAATAGCTAATTGCTTGGGATATTAAGTTCTTGCTTATATCTTATTTAAAAGAACATATATCTTTGCTAGGTTTTATTTTGTTTAATCTCTGAAACACTGCTGACTTTTAATAGTCTTTGCCCCAATAGACAATAAAGAACACAAGGAATGTTGCTGATGGATACTATATCATATTTAAAGTCTATATATAAGACCACTACTCTGCTGACAAAGGTCCGTTTAGTCAAAGCTATGGTTTTTCCATTAGTCATGTATGGATGTGAGAGCTGGACTGTGAAGACAGCTGAGTGCAGAAGAACTGTGGTGCTTTTGAACTGTGGTGTTGGAGAAGACTCTTGACAGTCCCTTGGACTGCAAGGAGATCCAACCAGTCCATCCTAAAGGAAATCAGTCCTGAATATTCATGGGAAGGACTGATGCTGAAGCTGAAGCTCCAATACTTTGGCCACCTGATGCAAAGAACTAACTCATTTGAAAAGACCTTTATGCTGGGAAAGATTGAAGGCAGGAGGAGAAGGGGATGACAGAGGAAAAGAAGGTTGGATGGCATCACCGCCTCAATGGACATGAGTTTGAGTAAACTCTGGGAGTTGGTGTTGGACAGGCAAGCCTGGCATGCTACAGTCCATGGGGTTGCAAAGAGTCAGACATGACTGAGCAACTGAACTGAACTGATAAGACCATTGTTAGTTTTTCCCTTCACTCTGGAAGAATTCAATTCAGAAATACAAGAACCCATTTTGGACTTTATATTTTATCCAGACACTGTTTAGTTTTTCTGAAATATCTGTATATTGTCATGGTGTTGGGTAGATGGGGTTAGGTTGAGAATGATCTATTAGAATTTATAATTTGGGTTCTTAATTTTCTATTCTTAAAATTTTTATTTTGTATTGGAGCATAGTGGATTAACAATGAAGTATTAATTTCAGGTTTAACAGCAAAGTGATTCACATGTATCTATTTCTTTTCAAATGCTTTTCCTATTTAGGTTATTATAGAATATTGAGCACAGTTTCCTGTGCTACACATTAGGTCCTTGTTGGTTATCTATTTTAAATATAGTCCTGTTATATGTCAGCCCTAAATTCCCAATTTATCTCCCTCTTCCACCTTTCCCCTTTGGTAACCACACATTTATTTTCTAAAGCTGTGGGTCTATTTCTGTTTTTTTTTTTTTTAATAAGTTCATTTTGTATCATTTGTTTTAGATTCCACATAGAAGTGATATCATATGATATTTGATACAGATGTAATATAATTGGGGTTCTTAAATTTAATCTGAAGAAAAGGAAAAATTAGACATAGAAAACTTGAGCACTGATTGCAGTAGACTCATAAATGGTGGACGTGGAAAGGACTGTAGAGATCTTCTATGTCAGGAGTGGTAACCTCTGGCCTGCAGGCCAAATCCAGTGTGCACTCTGACTTGCATGGGCCAGGATCAAGGATGAATTTTATAGATGAATATAGATAATTGATTTGATGAAGGGGACATTGACTTTGTACTCCAACTCAGCAAGAGTATTCTTCCTCAAAAGGGTTCTATTATTTTCATTAGTAGACATATACAACAAAAAATTGTCTTAGCTATTGCTGTTTTAAATTACGTCAAGAAAAAGTTATTTTTTCTCTTTTTAAATAGATACCTGAATAATATCCTTGATTTTTATTCCCACAGAGCTTAAAATATTACCATCTAACCTGTACAGAAAATATTGCTGATCCTTGACCTACAATCGTGGTTCTCAAACTTTATTATGAATCAGAATCAGCTGGAGTGCCCGTTAAATCACAGTTCTCCTGGTCACATTCCCAGAGTACTGATCCACTATGCCTGATATGGGGACCATGCTGTGAGCCCTGACATTACATGTTGAAAACAACTGATTTAGATCAGTTTCTACACTAGAGGAAACTGAGGCCCAAGAAATTAAATCACAGATCCAGGTCAGAGCTCTAAGGTGGCAGAACCATATGGCAAATAGAGATTTCAGTGTCAAGTTTAGAGTTCCTTTCAGCAGAATCAAACTTGTACAGGCCTAATGAATTACATACAGATCAGCAATGAATTAAGAGAGAAAAGTCAAACTGAAAACTATTTGTCTGTGGAATGATGTCTCAAGGGTGCAAACCCTATTGGTTTGCAGGCCTAATGACTTTTGAAAGCTGTTTGCAAGGCTACATTAAGCAGTCATTAGATCTATTCTTAAATTCATCAGGCTGTAAGCAACATGCGTCTGGCCCAGAATCAATAAGACTATGGGGAAAATACCTATGCGGTGAGTTTTACATGGCAGCTTATTAATCTAATGAGACTGCTCCATACTGCTGTCAACAAAATCAGCAACCTGCCCATGGCTTCTTATTCTCAATATCCTTTCTTATCCCCCAAATAAATGCTATAAAGAAGTCTGGGGTGGGGGGAATCTCTGAAAAAATCTAAGGTAAGAGCTTGGGCATTTAGTCAGCATTAGAGAGTGATTTTTGCAATTAAGTTCCACAAAGTGTGTGGCCTTGGTCATGACATAGTAAATCAAATTTTCTATGACTTTTGCTTGGAAATGGGAGAGTGAAATTACTTTATCCATTGTAATGATGTAAATTTTTAGTCTTGAATCCTTTCCACATAAAATTGACCAATTTATTCCCATTGTATTTTTGGCTTATTAATTGTTATAGGTAAAGAGACAATCATTACTCAATATTATAGAAAAGAGAAA
>SJYW01011015.1:0-10111 GCA_006410735.1 Raphicerus campestris
TATACACATCTCCCTAATGCTTAAGAAGCATGTTTGAAAAAACCTTGTTAACTTAGAAACATAAATCTAGTGAGTGCATAATCATCTTGGATTAGGGAAAATTACGATTTTTAATGACCAATTATGATGATGTCTAACAAAACTGGTTAATGTTTATACATTTTTAAATTGTTATATGTAGAGCTCTGAGTCGTTGAGCTTTGAGGAATCTAGCATCTCACATTGTTCTCAATTTTTCTGATCTTATTATTTATTATTCACTAAGAGAAGGAAAGGGAAGACAAAGAGAAGAGGAAAACTTTAGTATGTAACTTTCCATAATCAGTCAAATCTGATTAAACCGCTGCTAATATCAGTTTGTTCATTCTTGCTCTTTGTTTTGATCACCTTCATAGATTTTTACATTTGGCTTGGGCTTCCCGGGTGGCTAAGATGATAAAGAATCAGCCTGCAATGCAGAAGACTTGGGTTTGATCCCTGGGTCAGGAAGATCCCTTGGAGAAGGGAATAGCTACTACCCACTCCAGTATTCTTGCTTGGAGAATCCCATGGACAGAGGAGCCTCGTGAGCTATAGCTCATGGGGTCGCAGAGTTGGACACTGCTGCTGCTAAGTTGCTTCAGTTGTGTCGACTCTGTGCGACCCCATAGACGGCAGCCCACCAGGCTCCCCCATCCCTGAGATTCTCCAGGCAAGAATACTGGAGTGGGTTGCCATTTCCTTCTCCAATGCATGAAACTGAAAAGTCAAAGTGAAGTCGCTCAGTCGTGTTNCTCCAGTGTTCTTGACTGGAGAATCCCCGGGGCTGGGGGAGCCTGGTGGGCTGCCGTCTATGGGGTCACACAGAGTCGGACACGACTGAAGTGACTTAGCAGTAGCAGCAGCAACACATGGATATAGGGCTTCCCAGGTGGTAAAGAACCTGCCCGCCAATGCAGGAGATGAGTTGGAACCCTGGGTTGAGAAGACCCCCTGGAGAAGGGCATGGCAACCCACTCCAGTATTCATGCCTGGAAAATCCCATGAACAGAGGAGCCTGGTGGGCTACAGTCCACAAGGTTGCCAAGAGTCAGACACAACTGAGCAACTAAGCACGGTGAGCACGAAGGCACACACATTCTCATATTCACATATCAATTTTTTTGAACCATTTAAGAGTAAGTTGCAGCCTGATGCTCCTTTTAACTCTAAATCCTTCAGTGTCTCTTTCCTAAAAACAAGGGATTTTGAAAAATTAGACTCAAATGACATAATTCAATTGATGGTATGCTGTGTCATAAGTATATAATACATGGTTCAGAAAATAGCAATATTCGCCATCATAAATCCAGATAGAAACTAGCCCAGCTGGTCTAACTTATGTTGCAATCAATTTTCAAGTGCACTGAGACTTGTATGTACACTAAATTATCCCTTGCTAAAATCCCCGTGATTTTAGTCTGCTGCCCTTGTCTAAGAAATATGGATTCTATGACTGTTTCTTCAGCAGCTTCTGACGGGACTTGCACTGGTCATTTTCCAAGTAAGGCAATTTAAGAGGATTTGACATCAGGGGCTATAATACTTTATAAAATTTTTTAATTGTCTCATATACTTTGTAATAACATATAATAGCAATATGCAGTATAATTTGGTCTGTTAGGTGCTTTTCTTGGGAAGCATGGTTACTTCCATTAGCTCTAAGAACAGGCTTTCTGGTAAAGTTATTGCTGATTTCAGTCCCCCAAGTCTGAATACAGTAGAATCTTCCAAAGAAATATAAGTAGTGGAGGAACTGCCAAGAACAGCTCTCCCCTTGCCTGCATTTGATACCACGGGCCAGGTCCAGAATATGCTTAATGCTGATCTTTTCTTCCCAGGAGTAATCCACTTTAACTTTTACACTTGGATGGCAGCCACTAATACAAAGACCAGCAGCTTATAAAATAAAATCATTACAAACCTAGAGGAAAGAGGGGGAGGTATGATGGCTATCAGAAGGGTTTTTGGGGGATAATGAAAATGTTCTAAAATTGACTCTGCTGATCGATGCATGGCTCTGTGAAGCTACCAAAAGCCACCAAACTGTCCACTTAAAATGGATAAATGTATAGTATACGGATTATATCTCGTTGAAGCTGTTAAAAAAAGGTAGAATCATATATTTTGTCCATTTCATAACTCCTAAATGGAAAATCTATTTTTTAATAGGATAAGCTTTACACTGGTAAAGGGTTTTAATTCCTTGATTACTTGTTCATAATACATGGGTAAAGGAAGTTCCTTAGAGAAAAATCAAAGATCATTTAAAAGCTCAATTTCACAGAAGCATAAGTCCCATCACTAAATGAACAGGGAGAAGCTTCTGTAAACTTATAAACCAACATGAAACTCCATGACATTAAAACTCATAATCAATTCCTATTTTTAACCTGTTATTACCAAGAACTGACAGAATACTGAATACACCTGTTAAGGTGGAGAAATAAAAAGACCTTTCCAGATGTGTCTGCCCAAATTCACAGAGTGAAGACTATGAAATAAATCTATGGGAATTAAGATGAAATTCAGGGGAGGAGGGACCCTAATGCTTAAGAAGCATGTTTGAAAAAACCTTGTTAACTTAGAAACATAAATCTAGTGAGTGCATAATCATCTTGGATTAGGGAAAATTACGATTTTTAATGACCAATTATGATGATGTCTAACAAAACTGGTTAATGTTTATACATTTTTAAATTGTTATATGTAGAGCTCTGAGTCGTTGAGCTTTGAGGAATCTAGCATCTCACATTGTTCTCAATTTTTCTGATCTTATTATTTATTATTCACTAAGAGAAGGAAAGGGAAGACAAAGAGAAGAGGAAAACTTTAGTATGTAACTTTCCATAATCAGTCAAATCTGATTAAACCGCTGCTAATATCAGTTTGTTCATTCTTGCTCTTTGTTTTGATCACCTTCATAGATTTTTACATTTGGCTTGGGCTTCCCGGGTGGCTAAGATGATAAAGAATCAGCCTGCAATGCAGAAGACTTGGGTTTGATCCCTGGGTCAGGAAGATCCCTTGGAGAAGGGAATAGCTACTACCCACTCCAGTATTCTTGCTTGGAGAATCCCATGGACAGAGGAGCCTCGTGAGCTATAGCTCATGGGGTCGCAGAGTTGGACACTGCTGCTGCTAAGTCGCTTCAGTTGTGTCGACTCTGTGCGACCCCATAGACGGCAGCCCACCAGGCTCCCCCATCCCTGAGATTCTCCAGGCAAGAACACTGGAGTGGGTTGCCATTTCCTTCTCCAATGCATGAAACTGAAAAGTCAAAGTGAAGTCGCTCAGTCGTGTTCGACTGTTAGCGACCCCATGGACTGCAGCCTACCAGGCTCCTCTGTCCATGGGATTTTCCAGGCAAGAGTACTGGAGTGGGGTGCCATTGCCTTCTCCAGGACACTACTGAGTGGCTAACATTTTCAGTTTCACTCAGGTTAAATTGAGTTTGTCTTCTGAAAGAGTCTTACAAATTGGAAGGACTTTTCCATTTCACATCTGGGGTTCCAGGTGGGAACCGCGCACACAGGTGTCCTCCCCAGTTAATGAGATCACAGTGCAGTGCCTTTCACTTCCAGGTGCCTTGAACCACCAGAATTTTCTTCCTCAAATGAAATCTCACCTGCCTTCTTGTAATTCTACACATTCTTCTTACTTTGGACCTCTGGAGCAAAACAGAACAAGACTCTATTTCAGTTGACAGTTTTGTTAAACACTTAAAAACTGGAAAATGTCCCTTCTTGAAGTTGTCACCACCAGGCCAAAACCCTGGGGTCGTTCTTCAAGCATCCATCCTCATCAACCTGTGTCCAGGAGTATGACTGGCTCAGTTCTTTAGGATGCACGTAGATTTGTCAGTGGGACTTTTAAAATTGATTTTGTTTCTGTTAAGAGAATATTTTTTCTGGTCTAATTTTGTCTGGGCTGGTTCTCATGATTTACTACTGCTATTTTCGGTTTTCATGTTTTGGGGTTTTTTTCAGGACAGAATAAAACCCCTGATCTTCCACCAGAACTGTTTCTTTTTTTATTTTTATTGAAATATAGTTGATTTACAATATTTCAGGAGTGTAGCAAAATGATTCAGTTTTATATGTCTGTGTGTGTATATATATACACAGACACACACACATATACATATATATATATACATTCTCAGATTCTTTTCTATTATAGGTTATTATGAGATATTGAATATAGCTTTCTATGTTAAACAGTAGGTCCTTGTTTGCCACTTTTATATACAGTATAAAATCTTATCATTAATAGTATTAAATACAGTTAATTATTAATGAATCCCCGACTCCTAATTTAGCCCTCCTCAGCCTTCTCTTTGATTATCATAAGTTTGTTTTCTAGGTCTGTGAGTCTGCTTCTGTTTTATAAATTCATTTGTATCATTTTTTCAGATTCCATGTGTGAGTGATACATGGTGTTTGTCTTTCTCTGACTTTTTAAAAATCCATTCCTCTGCTGATGGACATTTAGACTGCTGCCATGTCTTGGCTGTTGTAAACAGTGCAACTTTGAAAGTTGGTGTGCCATGTATCTTTTCAACTTAGAGAATTATATCTTTTTTGGGTATATGCCCAGGAGTGGGATTGCTGGAAAAGCTGTTTCTTCTGAAGCAAGGTTTACACAGCTCAGCTGGGATAAACACAGTTTGTGAGTTGGTACTNTCATGTATCTTTTCAACTTAGAGAATTATATCTTTTTTGGGTATATGCCCAGGAGTGGGATTGCTGGAAAAGCTGTTTCTTCTGAAGCAAGGTTTACACAGCTCAGCTGGGATAAACACAGTTTGTGAGTTGGTACTCGCCTGAGTTAGTGTTACAGTTGGTAGAAACAAATATCAGGTAATGTTCGGATTATTTCATGTGCAATACTAGAGGTAGAAGGCTGGTAGCTGACGCAAATATTTGACTGCATGTACATCTCAACCAGGGAAAGTGTGAATTCACCAGATGTGAGTGTCCACTTGGATAAGGAGAGGGGTGTTTAAGATGCACTTTGCACTGCTTGCTCAGTGTGTTGCCCAGTCGGGAGCTGAAAGATATCCTAGCACTGGAAAGCCTCAGGGGGCTGGAAGCAGTGGGAGCGGGTGGACAGAAAAGAAACGGGCAACTAAGCAGAGCTCATCACCCCTGGAGAAGGTGACAAGTAGGAGAGAGATGAGGTGAGGCTGATTCTAGGACTGCTCTCTTATCCTTGGTGCCAGCCTCCAGCAAAAACTTGAGGATGCCTAAAAGGAAAGGAAGGAACTCGTGGTACGGTAAAGTCCATCTACAGAGGAATGGATAAAGATGTGGTACTTATATACTATGGAATATTACTCAGCCATAACAAGAAATGAAATTGGATCATTTGTAGAGATGTGGATGGACCTAGAGACAGAGTGAAGTCAAAAAGAGAAAAAGAAATATTGTATATTAATACATATATGTGGAATCTAGAAAAAATGGTGTAGATGATCTTCTCTGCAAAGCAGAAATAAAACACATAGGTGTAGAGAACAAGTATATGGACACCATGGGCAGAAAGGTGGAGTGGGATGAACTGGGGGATTGGGACTGACATATATACACTCAGAGTCAGTTCAGTTGCTCAGTCATGTCTGACTCTGCAACCCCATGGACTGCAGCACGCCAGGCCTCCCTGTCCATCATCAACTCCCAGAGTTCACTCAAACTCATGTCCATTGAGTCGGTGATGCCATCCAACCATCTCATCCTCTGTCGCCCCCTTCTCTTCCTGCTTTCAATCTTTCCCAGCATCAGGGTCTTTTCCAGTGAGTCAGTTCTTCACATCAGGTGACCAAAGTATTGGAGTTTCAGCTTCAGCACCAGTCCTTCCAATGAATATTCAGGACTGATTCCTAACTAGTAAGAACCTACGGTATAGCACAAGGAACTACCCAGCGCTCTGTGATGACCTAAATGGGAAGGAAATCCAAAAGAGAGTGGATCTATGTATAGCTGATTCACTTTGCTGTATAGTAGAAACCAACGCAACATTGTAAAACCACAATACACCAATAAACAACACTTAAGAAAATAAAAATGTGACAAAAGAGGTTATTTAATTAAGGTTGCTTTCTTGATGAGGCAGAAAGGGGCCCAGAGGAGAACCGAGCTGGAGATTAGGGAAAGAGTTCTCCAGGAAAATCAGATAATACATTTACACGCCCCAGCCAGAAGTCTTACCTTTAGGAAGGGCGGCTAAAAGGTGAGCATCGATCCTTCTTTTGTGGTTAGCAAGCTGTTCTTTGTCTTCAAGCAAGAACTCTTTCTGAAAGCTAAAAATGATTCCATTAAGAAAATGTTTAAAGTCCTTTTAAACCCAGGCATCTGATATGAACTGAGATATCACAGAACATAAAACTTATGTTACTGTTGCTAAGTCACTTCAGTCGTGTCCAGCTCTGTGCGACCCCATAGACCACAGCCCACCAGGCTCCCCCGTCCCTGGGATTCTCCAGGCAAGAATACTGGAGTGGGTTGCCATTTTCTTCTCCAATGCATGCAAATGAAAAGTGAAAGGGAAGTTGCTCAGTTGTGTCCGACTCCTAGCATCCCCATGGACTGCAGCCTGCCAGGCTCCTCTGTCCCTGGCTTTTCCAGGCAAGAGTGCTAGAGTGGGTGCCATTGCCTTCCCCGATGTTACCGTTGTACATAGTTAAACGTGTATATAGATTACAAGTAAAATATTTTATTTGGGGGAGTTAATAGGTAGCTTTTTTCCAATTATTCATGGTTATATTAATATGATTTTTGGGTGCAACTAAATAATTACATCAGCATAGGTGGCAGGGGGTGGGAGGGATGTGAGGGTATGTGTGGCCTCTGGTGGCTAAAAACATCACTGCACTAGGAGATGGATGCCTCTGTTTAGACTGACAGCCTCTTCAAGGGCCACCAGTAGCTGTGTAAACTTGAGCTAATCACTCAACCTCTCTGTGCTACAGTCTTCCTCAGAAAATCAGTGACTTGTGTAGGTGATCTACACACTCTCTTCCGCTGTTGAAACTAAAGTAACAAACATCTTCAAACAAACAAAAATCAAAGCATGGAGAAGAGGTATGAAAGGTTCATGAAACTTTGTCCAGGGGAAAAAAAGAAATGGGACTTCCTGGTGGCCCAGTGGTTAAGACTCTGCCTTTCCAATGCAGGGGGTGAGGGTTCAATCCCTGGTTGGAAAATTAAGATCCTGTGTGCTGTGTCGGTACAGGGTTACCAACCAGCTCCTTGCTCTGCCCACCCTTCCCAGCCTCCCAAAGCACCTGTTTCTCAGTACCTGCTGGTGGCATAAATATTGGCCCCACTGCTGCTCTTCAAGCTCCCACAGGACTCAGTAATCTCCAAGTTGGAAGGAAGACACATGGGCACACTCACCAGGGTGCATGTGTATGTATGTGTGTGTGCGTGCAAACACACCCCTTGGACCACTGTTGTCTTCGGCTTACAGATCAGGAAACTGCCAGCGCTCTGCCCCAGGACACACATACAGCAAGAACAGTAGCAAGGTGCAAATCTAGCTTCTGCTCAGACACTGTGCGTGCGCGCCTGGCCCAAGACTTGGAGCCCACAAGTTCAAGGCCTCCAGGGGAATACTCCTGGAGTGGGCAAGACCAGAGCTGCTGCCTCAAAGGAAGAGAACAAACCTGAGGAAGTGCTGTGGGTGCTATGAAGGGNACCTTGGACCACTGTTGTCTTCGGCTTACAGATCAGGAAACTGCCAGCGCTCTGCCCCAGGACACACACGCAGCAAGAACAGTAGCAAGGTGCAAATCTAGCTTCTGCTTGGACACTGTGCGCGCGCCTGGCCCAAGACTTGGAGCCCACAAGTTCAAGGCCTCCAGGGGAATGCTCCTGGAGTGGGCAAGACCAGAGCTGCTGCCTCAAAGGAAGAGAACAAACCTGAGGAAGTGCTGTGGGTGCTATGAAGGGGGCGTACCAATCACTTATAACCTAGATACAAATTAAATTTCAAGGACTGTCTGTATACTCCAAAATATTGCCATCCCATCTTCCTAGAACCAAGCTCACCAGAAACCCTTAGTTACTGCTTATAAATGTGGAATGCTTATACTCGTAAACAGCAGTGCCATATATTCATATCAGTTAATAAAAAGTCTTGAGAATAAGTAGGCTTTGAAAACCACACTTCTGGTGGCTTGAAAATCCTAAGACACCTCCTGCTCAGGTCAAAAACTTGGAATAAGCACTGACTTTTCAACAGTGAATTGTAACACAGTGATGGTTCTCAGTGTTTTTTCAGAAGTATGATGTAATCTAAACTTAAAACATTAAACAACTGCAGAATGGCACCCTGCTTAAGGAGTGACATGCTATCAATATTTTAATTGACTATTTAACCACTTGAAATACTCCAACAAGTTCTGTACTTTCTCTAGGAAACAAAAACCTCAGGAAGAAAATTCTATATTATAAAGAATGATGCAAACCCTGAAGTATTCAGCTCCCAGACCCCTGACCTTGGAGCACAAATATTATCTCATATTTTCAAAACTGAACATCTGTGTTTCTATTTTCCCCTTTTATCTGCTCATCAAAAAGCTCAATGAAGCTGCTTAAGGAAGACTAAAAAACTACTCTCTTGTTAAACATTTCACTGAACTTGCACAGAGTGGGGTTCACAATCCATCACCCTACACCCTTGGCTTCACATGCATTTCCTTTCTTGAAACAAACTACAGATGTGTCTGCACTGATGGGCAGGACAGCCTCTCACGGGTGGTCAGAAACCATGAAAACCGTAACACATTAGGGAAATCTCTCCTGCCTCTTCCCATGGCTGACTATGGATACTGTTTCCTCCTCAAGTCTCTTTCTCCAGGTTCCTTCCATCCTGGCTAGTCTTGCTCCTGGTCTGGGCCTCAGTTTAAGGTCATTTCCTTAAGGAAGAACCCTGTGACCCCGTGTCCACCTACTGGCACCAAATCTACACTGTGTACCTCTGTTTATTCTCTCATGCGACCCTGTTTTCCTATTTATGGACCATATTACAAGTGTCTCATTTTAACTTGCTGATTTTAAAAAATACTTTAAAAAACCTATAAATGTACAGTGAATGAATTGGCTCCAATAAAATATTTCAAATATTTATGACAACTACTCTGAAGTATTTTTTTNTTAACTTGCTGATTTTAAAAAATACTTTAAAAAACCTATAAATGTACAGTGAATGAATTGGCTCCAATAAAATATTTCAAATATTTATGACAACTACTCTGAAGTATTTTTTAAAAAAGATTTTTTTGATGTGGACCACTTTAAAATGGTCTTCATTTAAAGGAGCGTCACAACACTGCTTCTGTTTAATGGGTTTTTTTGGTTTTTTTTTTTGACCCCACAGCATGTGGGATCTTAGCTACCTAACCAGGGATTGAACCCACAGCCCCTGCCCTGGAAGGTGAAGTCTAAACCCCCAGACCACCAGGGAAGTCTCCTGAAGTACTTTATGTATACACTTTACACACTGTGGATATGATGGGCAAAGAACATGACAAATACTGAGACTCATTAGAAGAGCGTGTATGTAATTACGTCATCCCTTCCTCCCTTCCTTCCTCTCCTTCTCTTCCCTTTAAAATAATGTATAATTGGGAAAACATCGCTTATTACCTTTGCCCACCTTGCCTGTATGTATGAAAATATGTGTATGTTTGCATGTTTATAAAGTAGTCTATTTTTCAGGTCTCCATCCTCAAAGTAAAATTTTCTTACTGGAATCCACATGGCCGCCCTTATACTTCTTTCTTGCTGTTAACACCTCTCTCTCCAATTTCCTCCAAGTAACTATTAACCTCTGACTGCTAACCAAAGATGACTACTAACCAACAATGTCTAGTAATCAATGACTACTAACCAATGAGGAAGTAGATGAGCCATAGGAAGAATAAGGAAGATAGGCTGGTACCAAGGACTCTGACTTATGATTGTCACAAGAGCTGTGACGGATGCAAGTTTCTCCAAATCAATGAGAAACCAAACTTTGAGAAAAGTCACGCCTCTATCCTGGACTTCTGACACCTGGCAGCACCAGTCAGCAGTGAAAATGCAGGCAG
>SJYW01011016.1:0-13506 GCA_006410735.1 Raphicerus campestris
CATTTCCTTCTCCAGGGGATCTTCCCAGCCCAGGGACTGAATCCGGGTCTCCTGCACTGCAGGCAGTTTCTTTACTGACTGAGCTATCTGGGAAGCCCTGGTATAATTATACAATATAGTTTTTACTTTATAAAAATTATTTTTACTTTTATAGTCAAGTCAACTAGATTTTCAACTCAAAGAGGTCAGATGCTGGGTTTTCTAAATTTGTTGACTGAATTTAATTTGTGTTGTCTGTAGGGCTTTTCTTTTTGTGATCCAAGTAAATAAAAATTCACATGGGATACATACACACAAAATCACCTAAACAGACTCAATTCATGCTTAAAAAAATTTAGTGAACCTCTCTTGCATACAAGCCACACTATCCTAGACAGAGAACCATATGTACATGGTCCCTGCCCTCATGAAGCTTTCTGGCTAGCTGGGAAGACATGCTTGTACAAATAGTGGCAAGTGCACTGAGTTTAATGAAATGTGGTACATGTTATGTGGGAATGTCTTTCATTAGTGTGGGCAGAGATTGCTAAGAAGGCTTTCTGAGGAGTGTAGCACTTGAGCTGAAACATAAAGGATGATCAGAACGAATTAGGTAAGCTGGGGGTAGAGAGGAAGCTCAGTGTAAGTAGAAGTAGTCAACATGATGGGATAATCGGGAGCAACTTTATGAAGCCCACAGAAGCCCAGCATGGCTAAAATCCAGAGAGTCACCTGGTGGGTTATGATGAGAAGTTGAAGTGATGGGTCAAGAATTTGGACTTACCAAAGGTTAATGAAAGATATTAATACACTTTAAATTTTGGAGTGACCATATCAGATTTGAGCTTAAAAAGGACACTAACAATTCCATGTGGAGAATGCATTTCAAGGGCAAATGAATGAATTTGAATAGTAAAGATGCAATTATAATAGAGCCACATGTACTGGTGGCCTTGACTAGGATGAGGAAGGAACAAGAAAATAGGATAAAGAAGTGGATGGATTTGAAAAATATTTAGGGAGGTTGATTTATCAGTTATTGGTGATTTATTCCATGTGGGATGATGATGAAAATAAAATTCAGGATTAAATTGCAAGTTTCTGGTTTTAACAACTGTTGGATGGTAGGGAAACTACCTATAGTCCATAATGAAAACTAGGGTGGGATGGCCATAACAGCTATACTATCTGGCGTTTATTGAGCATTTACTACTGGCCAATGACTGTTCTGAGTGTTTTATATATAATGCATTCATTTATTTATTTATTTCCACAGCTCTGAAGCTTATGCAATTTTGAAGCATTTGTATAATTCACTCATGGTAGTATAGCTTGGTATCTGGTAGGACTGGCTTTTCAACACAAATGGTCTGATCTTAGAAGCCTTGAGTTTACTTATTACCCNGGCCCTTCTCCAACCAACCTTGCACTTCATCAAACTTTGGACCAACATCAACACCAATCTTTTCTTGATGGAAAACCAACTGGTTGAATTCTGAACTTCAATTTTCTTGCAGCCTCCTCATCTGTATTTCTTAATTTGGTCTGGTGTCACATATGCTCTGTGAACTGTGGATGGAGAGCTTGTTGGGTGCTTAGAATATGAGAGCACTCATAATACTGATTCCAGAAGCATTCAACTTTTTGACCCATCCCAAATACCCATGCCCCATACCCTAGTGGAGGTCTTTCTATCATGCATGCATGATACTATAACATACATTTACTTTGTATAATATGTTGGTTGTGGTTTAGTCACTAAGTCGTGTCCGAGTCTTGTGACCCCATGGACTGTAGTCCACCAAGCTCCTCCGCCCATGGGATTCTCCAGGCAAGAATACTGGAGTAGATTGCCATTTCCTTCTCCAGGGGATCTTCCCAGCCCAGGGACTGAATCCGGGTCTCCTGCACTGCAGGCAGTTTCTTTACTGACTGAGCTATCTGGGAAGCCCTGGTATAATTATATAATATAGTTTTTACTTTATAAAAATTATTTTTACTTTTATAGTCAAGTCAACTAGATTTTCAACTCAAAGAGGTCAGATGCTGGGTTTTCTAAATTTGTTGACTGAATTTAATTTGTGTTGTCTGTAGGGCTTTTCTTTTTGTGATCCAAGTAAATAAAAATTCACATGGGATACATACACACAAAATCACCTAAACAGACTCAAATTCATGCTTTAAAAAATTTAGTGAACCTCTCTTGCATACAAGCCACACTATCCTAGACAGAGAACCATATGTACATGGTCCCTGCCCTCATGAAGCTTTCTGGCTAGCTGGGAAGACATGCTTGTACAAATAGTGGCAAGTGCACTGAGTTTAATGAAATGTGGTACATGTTATGTGGGAATGTCTTTCATTAGTGTGGGCAGAGATTGCTAAGAAGGCTTTCTGAGGAGTGTAGCACTTGAGCTGAAACATAAAGGATGATCAGAACGAATTAGGTAAGCTGGGGGTAGAGAGGAAGCTCAGTGTAAGTAGAAGTAGTCAACATGATGGGATAATCGGGAGCAACTTTATGAAGCCCACAGAAGCCCAGCATGGCTAAAATCCAGAGAGTCACCTGGTGGGTTATGATGAGAAGTTGAAGTGATGGGTCAAGAATTTGGACTTACCAAAGGTTAATGAAAGATATTAATACACTTTAAATTTTGGAGTGACCATATCAGATTTGAGCTTAAAAAGGACACTAACAATTCCATGTGGAGAATGCATTTGAAGGGCAAATGAATGAATTTGAATAGTAAAGATGCAATTATAATAGAGCCACATGTACTGGTGGCCTTGACTAGGATGAGGAAGGAACAAGAAAATAGGATAAAGAAGTGGATGGATTTGAAAAATATTTAGGGAGCTTGATTTATCAGTTATTGGTGATTTATTCCATGTGGGATGATGATGAAAATAAAATTCAGGATTAAATTGCAAGTTTCTGGTTTTAACAACTGTTGGATGGTAGGGAAACTACCTATAGTCCATAATGAAAACTAGGGTGGGATGGCCATAACAGCTATACTATCTGGCGTTTATTGAGCATTTACTACTGGCCAATGACTGTTCTGAGTGTTTTATATATAATGCATTCATTTATTTATTTATTTCCACAGCTCTGAAGCTTATGCAATTTTGAAGCATTTGTATAATTCACTCATGGTAGTATAGCTTGGTATCTGGTAGGACTGGCTTTTCAACACAAATGGTCTGATCTTAGAAGCCTTGAGTTTACTTATTACCGTATTTGAAAGTTCATGTAGAAAGACTGAATAGAAAGCAAAGTATAGAGTTCTGAAGCTCAGAAGCAAAAGCTGAACAAGGGATAAATTAGGGAGTAGTCATGGTGGGCTACAGAGTCTCAAAGGTTTAATGCAACTGACATTTATTTTCACTTACACAAAGGCCAGTGTGGATGCTCCAGGCTGGTGGTTTTCCTAGGCAGTTCCCCTCTAAGTGTTGACTCAGGGACATATACTTCTTCTAGTGTGAGGCTCCACACTGCCCACGACCTTTTGGAGTCCTTGGCTGCTTCCTATGCCTTTAACTAGCTGATGGACTGAGAGAATGCAGGATTTCTCAGGATGATTTTAGGGGTCAGGTCTAGAAGTAGTGCTCATCATTTCTATCCAAATTCTAGTGACTAGAACAATTCATGCATCTACAACTACCAACTTACATTTAGCTGTGTGCTCCGAAGGAGAATGAAGAGATATTTCACAAGTGTATCGATAGTGTTTGAACCCAAAGGAATGAATAGGCTCACCTAATGCCTGACTATAGAATTGGAAAGATGGCCTATGTCAGGTATCTGACAAGCTCTCTATGATAATGATGATGATTAATAATAGCTAAAACTTTTAAAGCACTTTACTGTGTTCTGGGAACATTTACATATATTAATTCATGCACTTCTTATAAAAGTCTTTTTATATAATGTCATTATACACACACACACACATGCACACACACATACACAAAGCTGCAGAGATAGTAAATAATTCTCTCAAGGTCACAGAGCTCATAAATGACAGAACAAGAATTTAAATGCAGGCAGGCTGCTTCCAGAGACTGTGAGTTTAACCTATGTCATATGCTACATAATTACTATCTTCAAATACTTGAAAAATGTCACATTAATATGTAAGTATCTTTGCTATGGATTCCCAAGGGGTAGGACTATAACTAACAAATGGAATTTAAATGATGATGGATTTCAGCCCAGAAGAAGCTAACTCCTTCTACCAGAGCTGTCTGAAAGAAAGGAAACTGCAGCCTGAGATAGTGAGACCAGGAGAGGTGCTCAAGTATAAGAAAAACAAATGCTTGGCAAGGAGGTATCACCGAAAGGCCTCGAGCATCAGGTGAGTGCTTGGGAGAGATGGTATGTATGTTCTCCTCCCACCGATGAGAGTTATGAAAACTTGTAGGTACAGGTGTGCCCATTTCACCTTGTGAGTGTTAAACCCTTGCCTCACCTAAGTTCTGAATTAAATTTCTATTCAATTAAATATCTAAATTTCAATGCCCATATCTTCTAAGTACTGGGTGATTTCTGAAAGTAGGAAGAGAAAGAAAGAATTCCTAAAAAGAAAAACAACTCCTGCCCTAAAAGTTCTTATAGTTTACTTACACAAGACTTATACCTGGGGCTCATTCTTGTGAAATACTGGAGAGCAGTCTATTTAGAATCTAGCCTGGAAGGGGCTGAGAAGTGACCTACAGAAGCAGAAGCTCTCAAGCTTTTCTGAATCACCCCAGGAGTTTGTCAAACCAGCCTGGGTTTTCTGATTCAGTGTTTTTGGGTGGTGTTGTTGCTTAGTCACTCAGTCGTGTCCAACTCTTTGTGACCCCATGGACAGCAGCACGCGAGGCTTTCCTGTCCTTCACCATCTCCCAGAATTTTCTCAAACTCATGTCCATTGAGTCAGTGATGCCATCCAACCAACCATCTCATCCTCTGTCATCCCCTTCTCCTCCTGTCTTCAATCTTTGCAAGCATCAGGGTCTTTTCTAATGAATCAGCTTTTTGCATCAGGTGGCCAAAATATTGGAGCTTCAGCTTCAACATCAGTCCTTCCAATGAATATTCAGGGTTGACTTCCTTTAGGATTGAAAGGAAATGGAAAGGAAACGTCTGGGTAGGGGCCCCACAAATTTGCATTTCTAACTACTTCCCAAGTGATGCTGATGCCCGTCAGGTGATCACACTTCGGGAATCATTGCTCTAGTATAAGATTTATTGCTCCAAACCATAATCCTCTATTGATGTGTCTAGGTTTCCTTGAGACTGTGAACTCCTGAACTCCTGAACTAGGACTGTCTTGTTTGTCTTTGTATTTCCAGGGTCTAGCCCACTGTTTGTCTCTCGATAAACTTGGGTTGAATAAACAACTGGAAAGAAATGTGTGGTTTTCTAGAAGTACAAAGAGGGAAAGAGACTATCTTTGGGAGTCACTTGGGGGAGGGGTCCATTGGCCTCTCCTCCCAGAGATTTGAAAACATGATTCATACAACGAGGTGTCTGAACTGAAAAACAACGTTATCCGTACACAAACCACTCCATTTCGCAATCCGCACATAGGACTCCAGTCCTCAAATGAGCGTCTGAATTTTTTCTTGTCACCCCTTTTCCTCGCCATGTGTCTTCCTTTTCTCTCAAGCTACTTCATGGAAGGAAAGTATTCTTTCCCGTACTTTGAATGTAATTTTCTCCCCCTGTAAGTCCATTCCCTTTGGACTGAATTTGGCTGAACTTTGCAGTATTCACTGAAGAGGGAACCCTTTCCCACTGTTCTCTGCGAGAGCAGCCCCTTTGAAGTCACAGCTGGCTTGACTAAACTCATTTCCTCCATCCACAGTGTGCGTCTGATGCAATGCTGGCTGACGCTCCCTCTTGCCGGCTCCCGCTATTGAACCAGACCCAAGTGCAATGTTTAATGTGAGTGTTTGGCTTGGCTTAAATTTGGCCAAATCATCTGTACTTTGTTTCATTTGAAAGCCCTACTTCTCTCTCTCTCTCTCTCAATCCCTCTCCCTCAGCTAGTTCATTCCAGATGTTTCTGATTTGTCCTTTTGTGGTCTGCTCCACCCAGTTCCTAAATCAGTAAATCATTTTCATGCTTCTTCTAAAATCTAAGGAAAGAAAGTGCTCAATTAGAGAGAGAGAGAAACTGATTATAGGTTTCCTAGAGCTTGCATTTAGGGATGGCTCCTTTTCTCAGGAAATACCTTTGAAAGGTAGGAGGAAATGTTTCATGATGGAGAATACTTGAATCTTAACTTTGTATTATTTTGAATAAGAGTGGGTATAATGTTGGTGTGCTAGTATTATAAACACTTCAACACAGCCCTTGTTTTAAGACCTGATAAAATTGCTATTCTTATTTGAAGTCCTTCAGTTACTCCAATAAAATGGAGACACCCGTTCTGTAAAGCTATATATGTACTATAAAACACAATAACCTGTAGTCTTCATGGCCTTCTCCCCTCTCCTGTCATCTCTTACACTTCCCAGCAAGCTGATTGTGGTGATGAGGGTCAGGATACAGGATGGGAGAAATGTTTACTTTATTATTATTATGAAGAGTAAGGAACTTCTCCTTGCATGAAACCGTTGATCTGGTAGGCTAGTAAGGGAATTTAGAGAGAAAAGTCAGTAAACTCCTTGAGTTTAGAAAAGGAGTTTTGAGAGTAGAGATGAATGATTGTGAGAGCTGACTATATGAGAAATTAGAAGATAATAAAGATTCTAAGAATATTATGTGTTACAAATGCAATTTCTCTTTGGTGCCATAAGTGATGTTAGTCAGTACTTATAGTTCTTCCCAAGACTTCTTTTTTTTGGAGGGGTATAGGTTTTCTTTTGTATTTGACAGTAATATGAGACCTGCCTTTCAGCTCATACCTAGTAAAATTGTGCTACTTATTTTGTTATTTGATCTTGCCATTTGCCTGTATCATCTGACACCTTGATACAGCAAAAGGAGAATGGCCTTTGGAGACACAAAGATTTTTTTTTTTTTTCTGGTGGGATGGGGTGGGAGTAGAAGAATTTTTTTATTCACTGAATACTGTATGTAATTAGGTTAGTGACTTGACTTCTGAGCCATTTCTGAAAAGTGAGTGTATTAATATCCAACTTATGGGGCCATGATAAGAATTAAATGAGATCATTTAAACTACCTGTTACTTAGTAAAATTTGTAACTGGTATATTTAACAACCAGGACTCATGTAATGTAGTCAAAACACAGCTTCCAATTTGTGCTCAACTCTATTATTTAATTATTGGGGGCAATTACACAGGCAAGAAGTTGAATATTGTGACAGAATGCATCTTTTTTAGGCATTCTTGGATAACAGAGAATCAATCACCTTGTATATCAAGAACAAATGAGTCAGAAATGTTCAATGAATAATGAACATGGTGATGTACAAATTAATACTTAAGTCTTCATTCAAAACTGAGACCTCTCCTCTCAGTCCACTCACTTTGTTAGAGCAGCCCCAGTGGGCCAGTCTATGTGGAAAGAAGAGAAACTCCCTTTGGTAAGATTTCTATTTAAAGAGCTGATCTTTCCGATGAGATCCCATTACAGGAGATTACAAGAAAATGGTTTTAATTAAGCTGCATTCTTCAGCTTTATATTAAATTAACATATATAGAGATAGGTGGTATGGTTGAGTGTTCTATAAATATTTGCTGATTTAAAGAAAATGAGTTACTATGAGCTCTGACTTTGTTACTAATTGGCTGTGTTATCTCAGGTGAAGCATCACCTCAAAAGACAATTTCTTATTTATCAAAAGGAGATCTTGCTGGTATCACCTCTAAGCCCTCTCAACTTTCAAAGTCCCTTAATTTTTTCATCCTGTACAAGGATTTTTCCTATAATAGTTTCTCACGTGTACCTTCTCTGGTCAAGTAGATGGCAAGCATCTGGACCATGTTACCTATGTGCTTATAGGTGTTAGAGTTAATAAAATTGGTTTCTTTTCCAACTTCTGTAAAAGAGGCTATGATGGATCAAGGGCAATGCCAAGGATCTTACCATGGGGTGATCCTTCTAGTTGTTGGTATTCTGGGTGATTAGGAATCAGTTAAAGCAGCGATCTCCAACCTTCTTGTCACCAGGGACCAGTTTCGAGGAAGACAGCTTTTCCGTGGACTTGGCAGGGGGTGTGGATGATTTCAGGGTGATTCAAGCATATTACATTTATTGTGTACTTTATTCTATTTTTATTATATCAGCTCCACCTCAGATCATTGGCATTAAACTCTGGAGGTTGGAACCCCTGAGTTAAAGGACCTAATGTCCCTATAGTATGGTGGTTTAGAGCCTGCTCTTCTAGAGATTATACTTTTTGTGAAATTTGTGTAGCTACATAGATAAGGTTTGGTAATTGGCCTGTCTCATATGAAAGTGCCATCCATGAAAACTCAAATGAGGGAGGAATCACTCTACCTGTGGGGTTCAGGGAAGCTTTCACAGAAGAGAGGAACTTAGCAGAGTCTTAGAAAATGATTAAGTATTTATGAGAAAGAGGAGAAAGAAAGATTACCTTAGGTGGAAGGAGGAGGAATCATTAATCATCTCCACTCTCCTATGGGATCTGCAATAACTAAGAATCAGAGATCCAAATATCAGCTTTAGCAATATATAGTAACAGTAAAAATGCACTTACCTTAGGAGGCAATAATTCTCCTCTGAGATACATACCCTAGAGAAGTTCTCACATGTGTTTATAAGGAAACATATCACAGAATACTCATAGTAGTGTGTCTATAATAATGAAATATGGGAAACTACCTACATATCCATCACCACATATATACAGTATCTTAATCCTTGGGAATACTATAATCAGTTAGGATGAATGCGCTAGCAATACATCTATCAACATGAGTTAAACCCTGACAACATACTATTGAGTAAAATATTTTACTCAGGTTAAAAAAATAGGAACTTTTTATAAAAAAGATGTGAATATGATACTATTCACATACAAAGTCATAAATGAGCAAAACAAATGTTGGTATTGTTGAAGAATACATAAGTGGTATAAATATAAAAAACATTCAGGGAAATGATAAACACAAAGTTCAGTGGTGGTTCTCTCTGCAGTGGGAAATGTGTAGGAGAAAATGGGAACAAGACAGAGTATACAAAGAACTGCCATTGTATGAATAGTGTTTTAGCTCTTAAGCGGTAAGAGTAGCTTTCTTTGTTCTCCAGCATTATCTGAAGTTGTGGAATAGCTGGAATTTATGTTCAGTTCACATGCATATTGAAAATACAGTATTCTGAACAAGAACTCTAGAGTGGGTTGCCATTTCCTACTCCAGGAGATCTTCCCACCACTGAGCCACCAGGGAAGCTCGTGTTCAATATCCTCACACATAAAGTATTTTCATAAACTTTGTGGCTGGCAAATATACATTGGGATATATGGCTTGGGCTCAAGAACAAAATGGGCTCCCAGTATTTTCTCCAGAACTTACTTTGTCCACCTGGCACAGAGCACAGAATTCCTGCTCCAGTGACCTTATCATAAGACAGCAGTCACAGAGAAAAGAGGCTGAGCTGATTGTTCCCCTGGCCATTAATCTTCCCGGGACAGAGGCATGAGTGACGGGGGAAGAGAAAGAAGGTCACAAGATTTTCCTCTCTATTTCTAAGTGGGCAGGAGTTCCTATTATGTGGCCCAGCCCTTCCTATTTTAATAACAAGAACCTGAAATTTCTCCTTATGCTATTAAATTAAAAAAAAAGTTTTGTTAATATCAAAATGCATCCAAATTATACATGGCTAAAAGTGAAAGTGTTAGTTGCTCACTCTTTGTCCCCATGAACTGTAGCACAAAAGGCTCCTCAGTTCATGGTTTTTTCCCAGGTAAGAATATTGGAATGGGTTGTCATTTTCTTCTCCAGGGAATCTTCCTGACCCAGGGATTGAACTCAGGTCTTCTGCATTGCAAGCAGATTCTTTACTATTTGAGTTACCATGGAAGCTCCCGCCCCCTGCCCCAACAAAAAAAGGCCTTAATAGACATTTCTCCAAAGGAGATGCACAAGTGGCCAATAAACACCTGAAAACATGTCAACACCCTTCTCCAGAGAATCTTCCCAACCCAGGAATTGAAACTGGGCCTCCCACATTGCAGGCAGATTCTGTACCATCTGAACCACCTACCCTGTTTCTATAAACTATGGCTTTGGCCATCCTATGCAGACTTATAAAGAGTTCTCTGGTTCTTATTTGGACAGATGAGGTTGCAAATATCCTTTGAGTGACCATCATGTGGAGTCTTTGGCACCTCAGGAACTTATGATGCTCTCCTCATGATGCTCTGAAGAAGCATCTCCAATTACAAATAGACTGTGAGGCAATGGAACCTGATTAGATTGCCCCAGGTCTGTCTGGGGAACCAGTGAACTACAGCTTTTTGGAGAAAGACTGATGTAGAGTCGAGGGAAGACTGGACAGGCTAGCAATGTTCTAGTTTCTTTAGGCATTGTTTCTAAATAAGATTTTCAGTACACAGCAGGCTTCTGAAACCTCCTGGGCTCACTGGGAGGCTATATGTGAAAAAATGGCCAGGATGGCCAGAGAATAGAGTCTGAAGGGGAGTGGGTGTTGGGAGCTGGAAGCTGGTTTCTAGACTGTGGTTCTGTTCGTTTCCAATGCCAAGAGCAGAGAGCCAGTTAACAGTCAGGGGTAAGCTACTGGTTGAAATCAGGTGTGAACTGCCTGATTACCAGGATGTACCATGAACAGGTATCTGAGAGGAGTAAGTCAGGTTGAAGTCAGGGATCGTGCCCATTAACCCACCTCCAACATTCTCTTCTCTCAAAGAGGGACATGTTAGGGCAGCAAGATAAACTGTTATGTGAATTATAAAAGATCACTTTTTGTTCCATTTGATTTGTGACGAGATAAAGTCACAAAGTTTTCATCATGATGTTGTGCTGTGCTTAGTCATTCAGTTGAGTCCAGCTCTTTGTGACCCCATGGGCTGCAGCCCACCAGGCTTCTCTGTCCATGGGGACTTTCCAGGAAAGAATACTGGAGTGGGTTGCCATGCCTTCCTCCAGGGGATCTTCCTAATCCAGGGATAAAACCCAGGTGTCCCGCACTGCAGGCAGATTCTTTACTGTCTGAGCCACCGGGGAAGCCCTTTCATCATGATAGACTATAAAAAAATGATGACACAGTTTACTGGGGAAAAGCCTGCCATGACTAACTTGTGTGATTGATAAGTGTCTTCCCAAGTATTTTAGTCTAGAAACAACACTAAGAAAGCCAACCAGTCAAATTAGAAGACGCATGCCACAGAAGCTGGAAGTCAGACATTGAGGACTCTAAGTGAGGTCTCCAAACAAAAAGCGCTTTGCCTCAGTGGGAAAGTTGCTTAATGTCTATTAACCCTTACTTCATAATGCTGCTGATGGTAAAGGNAAGCTGGAAGTCAGACATTGAGTACTCTAAGTGAGGTCTCCAAACAAAAAGCCCTTTGCCTCAGTGGGAAAGTTGCTTAATGTCTATAACCCTTACTTCATAATGCTGCTGATGGTAAAGGTGTTAAATGAGGTAATAACTCTCCTGTAATATGAGGCACGGCTTTAAAGAACCTCACAGGGTACCCTTTAGGGGTAAATATTCTGTTCAAAATTAAATTGATAGTAATTCCTAGTTTAAGGACTGAACATAAATATACTGCTTCAAAATGCAGTAGTTTCCCCACTTAAAAAAAGGATAGAATGAGTCACCCCCAAAATGAGCTTCATCTTTCTCTCCTAAATGGCTATCCTAGACTTCAAAACTGAGTCAGATTTCCCCAGTCAACCAGCACTCTGATAACTCTAGTCATGTGTACCCTGAGAGGACTTTCTCACAGCATTTCTGTATTCCTGTTGCCAGACTTGACTAGAAGCCAAGGTGGGAAATCATTACAATGTTTCAGAAATTCATATTCAGTTTTAATTTTCTTCTAGGGGTGGGTGGACTTGCATTATTCTTCTGAACACATCTGCCCTGAATTTGCATGTATAATGAAAATGATGCCTTGTTAAAATGTTTTGTTAAATTTCTTTTAAATTTTAATTTCAAAATATTTTGTTGTGGTCAGGATATATACTTTCCTAAGAGGAAGTCCCCTATGAAAAAAATGTGGATAACCCAAAGTGGATGGTAGCAAAGGGAAAGAGCAGTCGACTAGAAACACCACTGTATACACAATCTCAGAAACTTCCCACTGCTGGAAGGAAAGGGCCAATTATCATTTCAACAAAATGTTTATTGAGGAATAAACACACAAATCTTAAGTGTACAAATCAATGGATTTTCACATGTATATGTAAATATATATGTATGTGTATATTTATTTATTACATACTATATATAATATTTTCAACACCCCAGAGGGATCCCTCATGCCTCTCTCACACTAAGATCAGGTAACCAATGTTCTGACTTTCATCATCACTGTTTAGTTTCTCTTGTTTGTGAATTTCATAAAATTAAATTATACAGTGTTGGCTATTTTGTGTCTAGCTTCTTTCATGCATTGCTATGTGTGTGACATTCAACTGTGATATTTCTGGTAACAGGCATTGTCTTTTTTGTAGCATAGTATTCCACATTATTTATATTCTGCAATTGATACATTCTAGACAGGCATTTGGATTGTGCTAGGCTTTAACTGGACATGGAACAACAGACTGGTTCCAAATAGGAAAAGGAGTACATCAAGGCTGTGTACTGTCACTCTGCTTATTTAACTTATATGCAGAGTGCATCATGAGAAACGCTGGGCTGGAAGAAGCACAAGCTGGAATCAAGATTGCCGGGAGAAATATCAATAACCTCAGGTATGCAGATGACACCACCCTCATGGCAGAAAGTGAAGAGGAACTAAAAAGCCTCTTGATGGAAGTGAAAGAGGAGAGTGAAAAGGTTGGCTTAAAGCTCAACATTCGGAAAACAAAGATCATGGCATCTGGTCCTATCACTTCATGGGAAATAGATGGGGAAACAGTGGAAACAGTGTCAGAGTTTATTTTGGGGGGGCTCCAAAATCACTGCAGATGGTGACTGCAGCCATGAAATTAAAAGATGCTTACTTCTTGGAAGGAAATTTATGACCAACCTAGATAGTATATTGAAAAGCAGAGATATTACTTTGCCAACAAAGGTCCATCTAGTCAAGGCTATGGTTTTTTCTGTGGCCATGTATGGATGTGAGAGTTGGACTGTGAAGAAAGCTGAGCGCCGAAGAATTGATGCCTTTGAACTGTGGTGTTGGAGAAGACTCTTGAGAGTCCCTTGGACTGCAAGGAGATCCAACCAGTCCATCCTAAAGGAGATCAGTCCTGGGTCTTCATTGGAAGGACTGATGCTAAAGCTGAAACTCCAATCCTTTGGCCACCTCATGCAAAGAGTTGATGCATTGGAAAAGACCCTGATGCTGGGAGAGATTGGAGGCAGGAGGAGAAGGGGATGACAGAGGATGAGATGGCTGGATGGCATCA
>SJYW01011018.1:0-26160 GCA_006410735.1 Raphicerus campestris
CCACTCAGTTGGCTGGGGGACAATGAGTGGATGAAATACCCAGCAGATCACAACAGAGGATACAAGTGAATGGGAAGGGAGAATATCTTGGCCTTTAAAAGGAAAGCTTAGTGAGTATTCAAAAGCCAGGAGGACAGGGACTTCCCCAGTGGTCCGGTGGTTAAGACGTTGTGTTTTCACTGTAGGGGTTCTGGTTCAATCCCCTAGTATACACACCAGGTATGCTAATGACATGCTAAAGTAGGAAACATATGTTATATTTACCAATATCTTTTTTAGACTTTTTTCTTTCTTTCTAAAGGCATCAGCTTTCTTGCCTTTAGCCCAGTTGGCAACTTTGGTACTTAAGGGGCAACCTTGACTCTCAGCTATCCATTGCTGCTGCTGCTGCTAAGTCGCTTCAGTCATGTCCGACTCTGTGTGACCCCATAGACGGCAGCCCACCAGGCTCCCCCATCCCTGGGATTCTGCAGGCAAGAACACTGGAGTGGGTTGCCATTTCCTTCTCCAATACATGAAAGTGAAAAGTGAAAGTGAAGTCATTCAGTCGTGTCCAACTCCTAGCGACCCCATGGACTGCAGCCTACCAGGCTCCTCCATCCATGAGATTTTCCAGGCAAGAGTACTGGAGTGGGTTGCTATTGCCTTCTCCATTCATTGCTAAATCCTGACAATTTATCCCTTATGTTATGTCTAAAACTCATTTCCAAGTCAGCAACCAAGCTTTCAGGCTTTACTGATGCACCAATTTCTTCATCATTACTTCACCTGTGGAAATACCAAAACTCTCCAGCTCATGCTGCTGCTGCTGCTGCTAAGTCGCTTCAGTCGTGTCCGATTCTGTGCGACCCCAGAGATGGCAGCCCACCAGGCTTCCCCGTTCCTGAGAGTCTCCAGGCAAGAATACTGGAGTGGGTTGCCACTTCCTTCTCCAATTCATGAAAGTGAAAAGTGAAAGTGAAGTCGCTCAAGCTGTGTGTGACTCTGAGCAACCCCATGTACTGCAGCCTACCAGGCTTCTCCATCCATGGGATTTTCCAGGCAGGAATACTGGAGTGGGGTGCCATTGCCTTCTCCCTCCAACTCATGATGGCATGAAAAATTTCCTTCTCTCCGCTTGTTTATTCTTTACCACAATGCCAGAGTTTTTCCTTCTAAGCCATGAATCTAGTCAGGTCACCTCCTTTCTCAAAAATCTTCAAAGGTCCCACAGCTGTTACAGAGTAAAATTTGAAATTCTTCAAGAAGGNCCACAATGCCAGAATTTTTTCTTCTAAGCCATGAATCTAGTCAGGTCACCTCCTTTCTCAAAAATCTTCAAAGGTCCCACAGCTGTTACAGAGTAAAATTTGAAATTCTTCAAGAAGGTCATTCATATCCTAGCCCTAACTTAACCATCCATATCCTAGTTCTATAAGCCAAGTTCCCTTATCCTTAAAATCAGCTTATTTCATATCTTTTTGACTCTGTTAATATAATTTTCTCTCTTTGGGATTCCCACCTTTTATCTCTTGTTATCAAAACATTTGTCTCCCAGGACTTTCTTGGTGATCCAGTGGTTAAGAATCTTCCTTGCAGTGCAGGGGACGTGGGTTCAACCCCTGGTCAGGAAACTAAGATCCCACATGTGATGGAGCAACTAAACTTGTCTGTTACAACTACTGAAGCCTGCACATTTTGGACCCCATGCTCTACAACTAGAGTCTGTGTACCACAGTGAAAGATCCTGCATGATGCAATGAAGATTTCAAGTGCAACAACTAAGATCTGACACAGTCAAATAAATAAACAAATAAATAACTGCTGAAAAAACAAAAAAACCACATTTGTCTCCTATAAAATATCTGTATGTTCCAAGACATCTTTATTTCTACCTCTTCTTTGAAACTTTCCTGTGGCTTTACTTTTTTATTTTGTTGGTTTCTGCTGTACAACAAGGGGAATCAGTCATAAGTATACATATACCCCTCCCTCTTGAGCCTCCTTCCCAACCCATACCTGAGCTTTTATTTAGATGTGCGAGCTCCCTTCTTTGTACCTGGTTAGAAACTCCTTTATCTAGTTAGTCCCCTGCCAGTATTATTGTGATTTGTAAAATCATGCTAACCATTCTTCATATATTGGATATATTAAACACAGGGGGAACAGTGAGTGCCTGGACAAAGCTTATTAAAAGTTCTGCCTCCAGTTCAGTTATACCTGATCACATTCATTTGTTCTCTCATTCAACAACTATCTACTGTGTGTCGGGATTTGGGGAATATAAGCAGGGGTAAGGTCCTGAAACTAGTCCCTTGGTTCCACCCAGACAGCTCCAGGTGCTCGAGCAGAGGCCGCAGCGCTCAGCCCATCCACGATCAACCACATCCTTCCAGAGCAGCGACTAGCAGAGGCATTGCGCAAGCGCAAGCTCCAAACGCTGCCTCTGTGATTGCTCCTTTGGCCCAGGTGGTAAGATTCTCTAATTTGAGATCCTTAATAATCCTTAGAACCTAACATTAAAAAAGCACCTGTCTTTTGATCAACCCGCCAAAGCCTCATTTTCAGATTCATCCTATTAAGGCCCTGCAACATGCCTGCACTAAACACTCTGCAAATCCTCATGCACGTACTACAGTTTTATTTACTGTAACCTCCATGAAATGTGCAATAAACCCACAGAAGTCCCCAAAGCTGAAGGCTGGGAAGATGCAGCAGGAAGATAAATAAGCTTTGATGATGGTTTCAATAGATGATAATTTCTTGCTTCCACGGATACTCCACAAACACAGCTGTCAGAAGTGCATTGTGTAAATCAGATGCTAATTAAATTAAATTCCCACTAGAATTAAGGCAGCAAAGTATTTTGTCTTGTTTTCCTGCAAACTAGGCCTCTCAATCAAGACAGCTGGGGCACTGGCATTTCAGGTACCCTGGTGGAAACAGCTGCAGTGAAGCAAAGCGACTGCTCTCATAATTAAATTGCCATCAGTAACAGGAAAATAGATGTCATTTTTGACGATGCTCATAATGCTTACAGTGTGAACCATCTAGTGGAAACAGAACTGTGTTGGAAAAGAAGAGACCTGGATTCTGATGCAAATTTTGGCAAAATCATTTTTCAACTCTAGCTTCAGCTCCCTGCTTCCACCCACCCACCTCCCATCTGCCCTTCCTTCCTTCTTTTTCTCTATTAAAAATTTATCCAGTGACAACTACTGACAGGCAATCTATTGAATCCTGGAGACACAAAAATACAAAAGACACTCCCTATCCTCTGGATGCTCCTGGTCTTTTTGAAGAATCAAGAAGTGGACTGCTATGATCTAAGCAACTTCCAAGACTTGGGGCTTCTTATTCCAAATATGATCTTTTAAAAAAAGAGATCTTTCATGCAAACAGTACTTTTCATGCAAGCAGAATACTGCTTTTCAGTATTCCATCCTGCCTTTATGTTGAAAGACGTGGAAGACAATGAGCATTAGGTGACACCAACTCTGTTCTTTAGTATCCATCCCTGCCCTTGCCTTCGGATTTTAGAGTCTAGTTAGAAATAAAAGCACACATGACTGAAACAACATTTGAAATATTCCACAACTATAGATCAGCCCATATGAGAAAATATTACTTATATAGGGAAATATTGAGACTGAAACGTGGGCTAAAGAAGTCGTTCAGTGAATGCTTTTTTTTTAAAATTCACTCATTTATTCATTCATGAAACAGGTACTAAATGCTTACTATATGTCAGGTTCTGGGCTGCGTGCTGGGGAAACCAAAGAGACAGCCTCTACTATCAAGGAGCTTCAAGTCAATTGGAGAGGCAAATACATAAAAAGTTAATTATAATAAAATGTAGTTATAGCAAAGATAGAACCATTAGAACAGGATGCACAGGGAAGAGAGGTTTTCTTTAAAAACGAACAAACCCAAAGGACTATTGGAAGCACTCCATTTCCCTCCATCCTTTCAGTTGTCTCTATATTTTCTTTCTGTGAATTACTACTCCCCATCGATATTGTAAGACTTAAAATCCTACTAGAAAGTAACTGAGTAAGGTATATTTGTAAGAAAGATCCTAGTATAGACTATCAATCTCTCCCCCAAATACAATCTGACACAAATATTTACTTACTCAGGAATATATAATGTGACTACACTAGAAAAATGGAAAAACAAACTGGTATATTTATAAAATGAAATACAATGCAACAATTAAAAGGAATGGGANTAGTATAGACTATCAATCTCTCCCCCCAATACAATCTGACACAAATATTTACTTACTCAGGAATATATAATGTGACTACACTAGAAAAATGGAAAAACAAACTGGTATATTTATAAAATGAAATACAATGCAACAATTAAAAGGAATGGGATGCTCATACACACAACAAAATTAAATCTCAAGGATATGCTGAATGCATGAAGCCTAAACAAAAATGTACTTACATAACATATGATTCCATTATTATAAAGATCAGAACCAGCAAAACTGATCTGTGGTGGAAAAAATTTAGAATGATGGTTGCCTCTGGGAAGTAGGAGAGGGGATTGGCTGGGAAGAGGCATGAGGAGCTTTGGAGATCATGGTAATGTTCTGTACCTTGATGATGGTTTAGATCATGTGCATAGATAGAGTCACTGGGCTATGTAATACCCCCTTAAGATTTTTATTACTCTAGATGGAACAAACTGATATTGAACTCTAGGCAATAATCTGCTATCCTGAAGTACTTAGAGGGCAGGGTGCTGATGTCTGCAGTTTACTTTCAAAAGCATCAGAAATAAGATGGATTGATGGATGGACAGAGGGGTGAAGAGGAAGTTAGATATAAAGCAAGTATAGTAAAATATTAATGGTATAATTTAGACAGTGGATATCAGGGTAATTATTTGTCCTATTCTTCCAACTTGACTCTATTTCTTAATAAAATTTGGGGGGTGGAAAGTATACACAATGTCCCTCAAAGAGTGTGAGTGACATTGGCACTCTCTTCTGAAGACTGTGCATCTCCGTAGGGTCCTACTATAGGATCAAGTCCCTGGACTCCTGCGGGGCAGTGGTTCCTAATCCAAGGAGTATATCCCTACCCTCCAGGAGGAGCCCCTGTGGGATTAAAAAATTTCCACATCTCAGGGGCACAACCTTGGAATTCTGATTCCAGGAGATCTGGAGTAGGGACCCAGATATCTGTGTCTTTAAATGCTCCCCACATAAGTTTTATAGGAACCCCAGGTTATGACTTGCCACCACAAGGAACGACATTCTCTGTCCCCTAAATGGGCCCAAGTGAAGAGCATCCATCACAACAGCTTTCTTAAGCATCCTCTGGAGCCCTTCCTTGCTCAGCAGTTACCACACTGAGAAAAAAAACTGGACAAAGTGATAGAGGTGATTGATGATGTGATGAGGGCTCCTGCCAGCAGTATGGAAACAAGCAAGTCAAAGGAGGTGAAACGTGGTGATTTTGTGGTCTCTTTCAGCTCAGGATCCCTCATTCCATGTGAAAGGCAGTGCTAGGGATGAAAAGGGGAGAATTCACGTGAGAAGTTTAACCAGATCTTTTTTTGGTTACTCCTACTTGTGACTTCCAAGTGGAAGCAAATTCCTCAATTTGCTCTTTTTGCTTTTCATTTCTCTTTCTCCATCCACTGTTCATTCAACTCTCCTTTCTCCTCTATCACTTTAAAATGCAAACGGAGGACTTCTCTTGTGGTGCAGTGGATAAGAATCCCTGTACTGCTTGCCAGTACAGGGGACATGGGTTCGATCCCTGGTCTGGGAAGATTCTACATGCTGCGGAGCAGCTAAGCCCCTGCACCACAACTATAGAGGCCAAGCTCTAGGGCCTGCAAGCCGCAACTACTGAAGCCTGGGTGCACCTGCAGTCTGTGCTCCACGAGAGAAGCCACTGCAGTGAGAAGCCCACACACTGCAACAGAGTAGCCCCTGCTCACGACAACTAGAGAAAGCCTGTGCACAGCAACCAAGGCCCAGTGCAACTAAATAATAATAATAAGCAAACGTAAAGACATTACGTATATAGCTATGCTGATGTCTACGTTCAACTCCTTTTCCCCTCTCACTCAGGCTCTGGAAGGCTATCCTGCTCTGTTCACGCTTATAGTATCCCTGACCTCTGGCACAAGACCATGCAAACAGCAGGTGCATGAAAGAGTTTAATTCAAAGAAAGGAAATCAACCCTGAATATTCATTGGAAGGACGATGCTGAAGCTGAAGCTCTGATACTTTGGCCATCTGATGCAAAGAGCCGACTCACTGGAAAAGTCCCTGATGCTGGGAAAGATTGAGGGCAGAAGGAGAAGGGAGTGACAGAGAATGAGATGGTTGGATGGCATCATCAACTCAGTGGACATGAGTCTGAGGAAACTCTGGGAGTTAGTGAAGGACAGGGAAGCCTGGCATGCTGCAGTCCATGGAGTCACAAAGAGTTCGACATGAGTGACTGAACAATGACAAAGGTTTGAGGTGAAGAGTAGGTGGGGACTATTTCTACCTTGTTTAAGATGGAATGAACGTTTTGACAATTTCCCATGGCTCTGAATATCCTGCTGCTGCTGCTACTGCTGCTGCTAAGTCGCTTCAGTCGTGTCCAACTCTGTGTGACCCCATAGACAGCAGCCCACCAGGCTCCCTGTCCCTGGGATTCTGCAGGCAAGAACACTGGAGTGGGTTGCCATTTCCTTCTCCAATGCATGAAAGTGAAAAGTGAAAGTGAAGTCGTTCAGTTGTGTCCAATTCTTAGCGACCCCATGGACTGCAGCCCACCAGGATCATCCGTCCATGGGATTCTCCAAGCAAGAGTACTGGAGTGGGGTGCCATTGCCTTCTCTGCCGAATATCTTACCATAAGTTAATTCTTTATCATCAGTAGCTAATTTTTCCTTCTCATCACTTATCTTTGAAGATACAGCCACTTGGAAGTCATCCAGTAAACTACATCTAGTGAGCTGCCTATTATGCAGAAGCGGGAGCTTTCTTCATACACTGTTTTTCTTTCTTCCCAAACGAGCTGAAACATATTGCTCTGCGCTGATATTTCTTCAGGGACAAACTTAGAATGGTCCATATTACTCTAAAGGGAAAAACAACACACAGATCTACCTGTAAAACCTTTTGGAGCAAGGCATGTCCAGTGGTTAGTCTGACTCCATTACCATTTCCCCAGTTCACTTAAGTATGTTATAATATTTGTCTTTGCCTAGGAATTAAAGCTACAAAAATAATACGCACCATTTCATTGGAAGCTGCCACAGACTGATTCCTGTTGGTGAACATCTGGACACATGTTTCAGAAAAGGTGGGGGAAAAACTTTCCATGGGCCACAGCAGAAACAAAGATGAAAATCTTTGCCTAGACAGTCATAGGTTGTTGTTGTTGTGGTTGCTAAGTTGTGTCTGACTCTTTGTGACCCCATGGACTGTAGCCTGCCATGCTCCTCTGTCCATGGGTTTTCCCAGGCAAGGATACTGAAGTGGGGATCTTTCCTCCTCCAGGGGATCTTTCTGACCCAGGGATCAAACCCACATCTCTTGTGTCTCTTGCACTGGCAGGCAGATGCTGTACCACTGCACCACCTGGGAAGCCCAGACTGTCAGGGATGTGAGTTCATATGTCTATGGGGTCCAAATTTGTAACATAAATGAGTCAATTAGGCAGTGTAGCAATAACATGTGAGACACACCATAGCAAGCTAGATTGAAAACTGAGCCTTTAGTTAGAGTCATGCACATTTTTTGTGTGTGTGTGGGGGAGGGGACTGTGCTGGGTCTTCGTTGCAGTGTGTGGGCTTCTCATCGCAGAGGCTTCTCCTGCTGTGGAGCACAGGCTTAGGCACTCAGGCTTCTCAGAAGTTGCAGCACGTAGGCTCCAGAGCGTGGGCTCAGTAGTTGTAGCGCCTGGGGTTGTTTGCTCCAAGGCATATGAGATCTTCCCAGACCAGAGATCTAACTGTGTCCCCTGCATTGGCAGGTGGATTCTTAACTACANGCTTCTCCTGCTGTGGAGCACAGGCTTAGGCACACAGGCTTCAGAAGTTGCAGCACGTAGGCTCCAGAGCGTGGGCTCAGTAGTTGTAGCACCTGGGGTTATTTGCTCCAAGGCATATGAGATCTTCCCAGACCAGAGATCTAACTGTGTCCCCTGCATTGGCAGGTGGATTCTTAACTACAGGACCACCAAGGAAGTCCCAACACATTCAATTTTCAAATATCATTGTGCCTGTCAAACATAATGTGTTTGTGGGTTGTTTGTTCCCCAAAGCTGCCACTTTGCAATCTTTGGACTAAGATCCCTTTCAGCTTTCAGGTTCTTTGTCTTCAGTTAAGTCAATAATGATGTGTGATACTTCTTTGCTATCATGGAAGTCTGAGAAATTGTGTGGCTCCCAGTTTTTGCTGTTATGAACAGTATTGCCAAAAACATTCTTGTGCACGTTTTCTGATACTCATATGCAAGAATTTCTCTCAGTCGGTGTAGATGGGTTCGGCAGGAAGCCAAACACTAAGACAGAGTTAGAAGTGCGAACAATCTATTGAGGGTTTTACCTGCGAATGGTAAGGGGAGAAGGAAGGCAAGGAGACCCTTCACACTATGGCACAAGTCTAATTTGTGAGAGGAGAGGGAGAAGGAAAGAGAATTGGATAGGAAAAGTTTCAGGCATTCCTGCAGTGCTGGTGAGCAATCAATAAGGAGTTCTCTATCAGAGATTGATCCTAGAGGAGTCTCTTGCTGACCCCAAAATGGAAGTACCCTGGACCAGTCCTTGCCTGGGACCCCAGGAAGCAGGTGACCTTGACCTGCAAGCTGAGGCAGATCCTGAAGCCACGTATACCTGGAGGCAGCTAGCTAATTGTATTCCCTGTGGCAGCATCTCTCTTACAGGGAATTAAGCAGTACACCTCCATAGCTGCCACACCTGTGTTTTTCTAAAAGTGGATTATACTTATTGGTCATCTTAGTGGGAGGGGGGTTCAGGATTGGGAACTCATGCACACCCGTGGTGGAGTCATGTCAATGTATGGCACAACCAATACAGTATCATAAAGCAAAATAAAGTAAAAATTAAAAATTAAAAAAATAATAAATGCCTATATTCCAGTGTTGAAAAAGTAAATTTTTTAAAAAATGAGTAAATCAAAGAATCATTTTAATAGTTTTTTGGGTTTTTTTTTGCAGGAAGACAGGAGACTGAATATCACTTTGTGCTTGATAGTCTCCTTTTAACCCCAATCTAGGTACCACGCACCTCTCCTGAGTAAATCACTTATTGATCCTGCAAGCTGATGGGGTCTGGAGGGCATGAGCATGGCCTGGAGTTCTGCAGTCAGAGAAACAACATGCAGAATACATAGAACAGGCAGCTCCTATGAAACAGAACTATTAGAACTTTACCAAAAAATTACAGGATGCAAAGTACTTTCTGGAACAAAAAGGGAATATCTTAAGTTCAAAATTGTAGTGGGAAATAGTCACTGTTGAAACTTGAATATGTTTCCTGGAAGATCAGGTAGAAGCAATAGCTCGACATACAGAGTGAAAATACAAAGAGATCAAAATATGGTGCAAAAAATGTTTAGGAAAGAAATCAAGATTTGGAGGACAGAGTCAAGAGATCTTATTTGTGAAAACTAGGAAGGCTAGAAGAGAGGAATAAGTAGGCAAAGCACAGAGAATTTTTCGGGCAATGCAACTATTGTAGGGGGAGCAAAATTTGCCATCTCAAAATATCTTTAGCTTGATGATTATTTTGAGCTGAAAACAATAAAGGCTCAAAAGACTTAGGAAAAAACTTTGACTCACCCCTTGGCTGCCTAAGAAAATGTAGATAGAGGACCTGTTCCAGAAAGGAGACTTCACTTTAGATAACATAGTATGAACTAGGTGTGTAGACAGGGAGGAAACAAGCAAAGTCTGTTAGTTAAAATTCCTCTCTGAATCCCATTGTCTCTGCACAATATTGCTTACCAAATATTTGCTTTTCCATCTCCATGTGAATTGCCTTCTTCCTCTTTGAAGTCCTAAACCACTACCCTTATCATCCTTTTCTGTCTTTAGCAAAAGATAGTATTTAAGCTGAGGTGAATACACTTTGACAAGTTATTCATTTTCTTGGGTGTCTCTTACATACACATATTGCTAAACTTTTGTTTGATTTTCTCTTGTTAATCTGTCTCATGTCAATTTAATTCTTAGACAAGTTAGAAGACCTGTAAAGTGTAGAAGAATATTTCTTTCCCTGCAGGCATTATTCTATATGATACTATAATGGTGGATGCGTGTCATTATACATTTGTCCAAACCCATAGACTGTACAAACACCAGAGCAAACCCTAATGTGAACTACGGGGTTTGGATGTTTATGCTACATGAATACAGATTTATCAGTTGTAACAAAAGTACCTCTGTGGTGCAGGATGTTCATAGTGGAGGCAGTAGGCATATGGGAGCTCTATATTTTCTGCTCAATTTTGTTGTGAACCTAAGACTGCTCTTTAAAAATACTCTGTTTTTTTAGGTGCCCCAAAAAAGGTGAGCAAAGGAAGACAATAATTAAGTAACAGATAAAAATTTCTGTGACCTAAACAAATACTTGAGGATGCAAATTTCAAAAGTTCACCAAGTTTTATAAAGAAGTCATTTAAAAAATAGACATATACCTAGACATACAGTGGTTTAAAAAAATTGTAGACACCTAGACATACAATGGTTTAAAAAGAATCTTAGACTGGCATTGGATTTTTCATCAGCTGCTCCTAGAAATTGAAGGAGAGTAAAATAACATCCAATTTCCTGAAAGAAAAAGACTGATATCCAAGGCTTCTGCACAGCCAGAACTCAGTTGTTTAGTCACATTTGTTAAAATACTGAAATACTTCCATGATGGATAGGAAATAGCTCAGGCCCTGAGCATCTCTCTCTTCCCCAACCTCTCCTGTTGCTGTCCTGCAAACTTGTTCTGGCACACCAGAGGTTCTTCTTTCTTATTAACTGGTCAGTGTCTGTTTAAGTATTTGAATACCATTTCTACTGCCGAGATAGAATGGTATCTATCTGCCGAGATAGAATGGTACTCCCCATTCTATATGGGGGAACATATAGTTATTCGGGGGAACAAAAGTTATTAGAGAATAAAACATCCCAGGTACCTCAAGCGAAGAAAATATTTAAGAAAAAAATCAAGTCAAAGTAGAAAAGAACCAAAATAGAGACCTCAGGAGGAGGAAGAAAAAGAAGAAATGAAAATAGTGATGATAAATAAGCCTTTTAATATATACTAAAATTTAGATGGATAATGGTTGAGAGATTGGCAGAACTTGGGTTTTTGAAATAGAATATATTTTCTGCAAGGGAAAAGTCTCATAAAAGATTGGAATGAAAGGTACTAAATTATCTCAGCAAAACCCAGGAAGGGAGGGTAGAGAAAAAAAGGAAGTAAAACAAAGTCTTGAGTCCATGTTATTTGGAGGTAGGGTGAGTATGGAGAATGAAAGACTAATAACATTGTAAAGATTCTATCTGGAAACAGTGGTAAGTGGAGGACCTGGGTAGTGACAGGGGTGTGTGTGTGGTGAACTAGTTGACCACTCATTTTCATGAAATAATCAAGAAATATAGGTATTTTATTATGAATTTCAGGAGAGAAGATGACTCAGAAATGATAAAGTATAGTAAACTTTCTAATTGACAAGGGGAAACATGAATTAAGTAGTACTGAAAAGGAAAAAGGAGAAAAGACGAAGTTAATAATAAAAAATAAAAATGGAAGTAATGAGAAGGACATCAGTTATTCTACTATGTGTAAACAGGATAACCTAAGCCATTAAGTTGTAGAAACTTTTCTGTGGGGCAGAAAGCAAAAGTAAAGGTCAGATGTTTATATGTCACTCTTAAACTAATAAAGACATATTCAAATGTTATCTAGAAAGCATAAAATAAATATATTTGGCTATATGAAATAAAAAATTTATATAACAAGATATCAAAACAAAGGCACAAGACAAGTAGTTTGGGAAAAAACATGTGCCACAAATTGACTCCTATAAAAGAAAAAAATATATCTATACCAGTTAGAAGACTCTTACAAATTGATTAGCAAACACAAATACAGAAATAGGGACAAATAATATGAAAAGGAAATTTGTAGGTGAGAAATCCAAATTTCCAATAAACTAATGAAAAACATTCTCTAATGTGGAGAAAATGCCAATTAGTGTAACAATGAGATATCCTTAGTTATCCACCAGATTAGCAGACAATGATAATTACATCTCCTGTCGATGGAGATATGAAGAAAATTACTTTCTGCACATGCTAGTGGTGGGAATTTGGATTATTTCAGCTTTTATGGAAGCTAAGATGTAAATACTTTAAAAGTTGCAATATGCATACCCCTTGACCATAAACCNCTGTTGATGGAGATATGAAGAAAATTATTTTCTGCACATGCTAGTGGTGGGAATTTGGATTATTTCAGCGTTTATGGAAGGTAATCTGTAAATACTTTAAAAGTTGCAATATGCATACCCCTTGACCATAAACCTTTCAAGAAATCTATGTGCTAAACATGAAAGTATTAGCGTGTAAACACGCACGAGGATATTTTACTGCAGCATCTTTTGTTGTGGCAAAAACAGAGGAATTGCCCTTCAGCATAGTCTAATAAATTGTGCTACGATTAGATCAAGGAATACATGAAATTATTGCAAAGAATGAGTTGGGTTTAAATCATCTGACTTGTGGAAATCTTCATGATGTATCTATAAGTGAAAAAAGCTACATGCAGAATAGTATATGTGACGTGACATCATTTTTGCAAAATGTGAATTGAAAAAGTTTACATATGTATAGATTATATGTAATTATACGAATATGAAGGAAGTGTGAAAGGATAGATAACTAGGTGGTAAACTTTGGTTAAGGAGGGAAAAGTAAGTAAACAAATCACTAAAGGAATTTCCCCATTCTTTTCGAAGAGAATAGCTTGAGCACCTCTGACCACACTCACCGGAACATGCGTCTTTAGTGGGTTCATATGAACGCCCTCACTCAGTATTACTGTCACTGGGTGAACACTGATAGGGTTATTTTAACCATTATTCAGCTTTAAGTTATTTTTGTTTTCTACTATATAATGCTTATAATGAGTCATTCAGGAGAGAAAGACTAAGGAAACCTGATGGGGAAATATATCACCATAATGCAGAGTATAAAAATGATTTAATGTCACAGGTTTTTCTCAAGAAATGTATTTTGTATATGTACATCTGTATTTTCCTATACAAAGAAAGATGGCGGAGGAGGACTAAGTAATCCAGACTCATCCAGGTAAATTGAGGGGATTCCCATCTAACTGTGTTGTTAAAATGCAGAGAGATCTAATCTTTCATCCTAGGCAGGGTTGGTCTCAGAACAAGGCAAGGATTGGCACAAGTCTTTGATGTCATTTCGACAATTTAAAGATCTTATATCTTTCTTCCCAGAGTGTGAGGAGTAAGAAGTTTAATTGGCACACCCAGTGAAGCCTGTTCCAGGGCAACTATTCTCCACAAATCTCAAAAAAGAAGGAAAGGGGGATAAAAGCAGTAGATTTGAGTGTTACTGGCTAGAGGTTAATTTTCAGTTATCTTTGTAGAATTAGATTGAGACTGCATGCATACATGTGTGTTCACTTGCTAAGCTGTGTCTGATTCTTTGCAACCCCATAGACTCTTTGTGACCCTGCCAAGCTCCTCTGTCCATGATGTTTCCCAGGCAAGAATATTGGAGTGGGTTGCCATTTCCTTCTCCATAGATTGAGACTAGGAGATGATAATGTCTTTCTCCTCTTGAAGAGCAAGAGAAAATTTTGTCTTTTGGTTTATAAGCCAAATACCCTTTTAAAAATATATTTAAAATCTTAGTTCTATGATTCTTGATGCATGAAGAGAAAAAAATAAAACTGGAACAAAACTGCTGCCTATGGTAATACCTAACAATGACAATTCAGAGAAGGGACTAAGAAACACAATCTGAAGGAAAAGTAAACTCTCAGGTCTGAGGGCCCTGAACATCACGCAGAAAATACTGTCACTGCAGGCACTGATTGATTAGCTAACTTTTGTTAAGAGCCTACTATGTGCAGGAAGGATGCACAGGGCCAGGAACTTACCCTTTGTCCAAAAGTCTGTGGAGCAAAAAATGCACAAGCATTTTCTTCCTTCCATTTCAGTGTTTTATTTCTCCACTAAAAAGATGCCTTCTCGAAAGTAGTTATCTATTTCAGAGTTCTTCAGTATCAGTGTCAGGACCCAATACGTTTTGAAATTGATTAAATGAGTCTTACACTTCAAGGTTTTTTGAAAAGAAATGGAGTAAAAAAAAGAAAATATCAGAAAGCAGTGAATAAAGATAGGTAGTCTCATCAAATTTTTATAGATATGTGTGTATACTGGGTCTCCGTGGAAAATGTATTTCTTTGGGTCAAGCTTAAAAAGTTTGAAGAACACTGATCTAGTTCCTTGCACTGAAACATATGATGGTTTCCATCTAGTAGACATATCAAGAATGAGGAAATAGAGAAGTTCCTAGAAATGTACACTCTCCGGAGACTGAATCAGGAAGAAATAGAAAATATAAACAGACTAATTACTAGCAATGAAATTGAATCAGTGATTTTAAAACTTTTCAACCAACAAAAACCCAGGACCAGATAGTTTCATAGGTGAATTCTACCAAACATTTACAGAAAAATTAACATCTCTCCTTCTCAAATTATTCCCAAAAAATGCAGAGGGAGGAATGCCTCTAAAATTTTTCTATGAGGCCATCAGCACCTTGATAACAAAACCACACAAAGAAATCACACAAAAAGAAAATTATAGGCCAATGTCACTGATTAACATAGATGCAAAAACCCTTAATAAAATATTAGCAAACTGAATTCAAGAACATGTTAAAAGGATCATAAACCATGGTCATGTGGAAGTTATCCCAGGGATGAATCAGTATCTGCAAATCAATCAATATGATGTACCACATTAACAAATTGAAGAATAGAAATTATATGGACATCTCAAGAGATGAAGAAAAAGCTTTTGACAAAATTCAACATCCATTATGGAGATGCTCAGCGTCACTAATCATCAGAGAAATGCAAATAAAAACCACAATGAGATATCACCTCATACCCATCAGAATGATTATCATCAAACAAGCCACAATAAAAATGGTTGGCAAAGATGTGGAGAATGGAGAACACTTGTACTCTATTAGTGGAAATGAAAATTGGTACAGCCAGTATGAAAAATAGTATAGATATTTTTCAAAAAAAAACTAAAAATAGAACTATCATATGATCCAGCATTTCTACTCTGGGTATATATCTGAAGAAAAGGAAAAACCCTAATTTGTAAAGATCCATGCACCTCAATGTTCATAGCAGCATTATTTATAGTTGACAAAATATAGAAGCAATCTAAGTATTCATCAACAGATGAATGGGTAAAGAAGATGAGGTATATACATACAATGCAATACTACTCAGTCATGAAAAACTGAAATTTTGCTATTTGCAACCCAACAAATGGACCTGGAGAGTGTCATGCTTAGTTAAGTAAGTCAGACAGAGAAAGACAATACTGTATGTTATTAGTTATATGTGGAATCTGAAAAATAAAACAAAGGAATGTGTGTAACAAAAGAGAAGCAGACTCACAGACCTAGGGAAATACTAGTGGTTACCAGAGTGTAGAGGGAAGGGGGTTGGGGCAAAATAGTGCATAAGATTAAGAGGTACAAATTACTATGCATAAATAAATGTTACAAGAAAATATTATACAGTACAGAGAATATAGCCAATATTTTATAATAATTTTAAGTGAAGTATAATCTATAAAAATTTTGAATCAAGATTTATCTGAAGCTAATATAATATTGTAAATCAACTATATCTCAGTAAAAAAAACAGTGAATTATGTGTGATAAAATCTTGTTGAAAGGGGGGATCATCTGATATATTTCTTTAGGGATATTTTCAAACATACCCACAGAACAAATAGATGATAAAGGATAAGTAAACTGAAGGAGATCAGCCCTGGGTGTTCTTTGGAAGGAATGATGCTAAAGCTGAAACTCCAGTACTTTGGCCACCTCATGCAAAGAGCTGATTCATTGGAAAAGACTCTGATGCTGGGAGAGATTGGGGGCAGGAGGAGAAGCTGTCTCTTATACACATCTTCACACAAAAAGAAAATTATAGGCCAATGTCACTGATTAACATAGATGCAAAAACCCTTAATAAAATATTAGCAAACTGAATTCAAGAACATGTTAAAAGGATCATAAACCATGGTCATGTGGAAGTTATCCCCAGGATGAATCAGCATCTGCAAATCAATCAATGTGATATACCACATTAATAAATTGAAGAATAAAAATCACATGATCATAAAAAAGATACAGAAATTTGGACAAAATTCAGCTCCAATTTANACTGAACTGAAACTGAAAGATTTCTGATTCAACTGAATTTTCCTTAATAAAATAACTTTCCTGAGTAGTGCATATCACAAGCAAGTTGGTGAAGCTCAGCAGTAAATTGTTTAAGCATATAGCTTTTCTTCACTAATTACACCCATCCTCATGTCATTTATTACATTCACTAGTTATAAACCACTTTCTTCCTCTTCTCCCCAAAGAACCCTTGCTGTATTTCTTAAGCCCACATGCAATCATCTGAAAACACATTTTGTAAATCTCTGGAGTGAGCAATATGGTGGTAACAGATGACAGAATTGTGTTATGAATTATTTAAAGCAGCATACATCACAAGTGCTTAAAATGAGAATTCAATGGGTGGTTAAAACCCCAAATCCCAAGAAACACAAAACATAAAGCATGATACGATTCCTGCATGTGGTATTTCCTAATCTATTGCTGACTAGTTTGTTTGCACAAATCATTTTCCTGCATAGGAGAGCAACAGAATCTTGCAGAGTGGGCAGAACAATTTCCTAATCTTTTGGTGTGTGTCTTTTGGTTCTGAAGAATGGTACTTTTACAACTTCAAAACAGATTTTTCAAGATTTTGTGTCCTCTGGGAACTCCAAGATGCACAAGTGAACAGTCCATCAAAAAGTGAGAGGACCGTCTCAAACGGCCAAAGGATGAGAAACCCAAGCTGACTTAGGCCAGGAACCTGCTAGCCTTTGTTTTCTTTGTCTCCCAACTTCTAATTAAGAAACATATCACACTTACAGAAAAATTGAAAGAATAGCACAATAAGTATCTCTATAGCCTTCATCTATCTTGGTTCACTAATTGTTAACAGTTTGTCATGCATTTGCTTTCTCTCTCCTAGCTACAGATACAGATATAGGTATGCAGACACACACACACAAAGATATAGATATATATGAGTTGCAGAAATCATGACAATTTACCCCTAAGCACTTCAACATCTGTCTCCTAAGAAAAAGGATACTCTTTGAATCAATAGTATCTCCTAGTTCAGAAAGTGAAAGTGAAGTCACTCAGTCCTGTCGGACTCTGAGGCCCTGTGGACTGTAGCCTACCAAGCTCCTCTGTCCATGGGATTCTCCAGGCAAGAATACTGGAGTGGGTTGCCATTTCCTTCTCCAGGGCATCTTCCTGATCCAGGGATCGAACCTAGGTTTCTTGCATTAGAGGCAGACGCTTTAACCTCTGATCCACCAGGGAAGCCTAATCTAAATTGGTCCAATTTTCCCGGAACCTGGTGTTCTTGGTCCTGTGCCAAGATTCTTTTCCTCAGTCCTGGCAATTTCCAGAATAAGCAGTTCACTTAAATCCAACGTAAATCCTCAGCATAGCTTCCTTACCCCGTGCAAGGACCAAGCTCCATAGCCAAGACTGTTAATTGCTGGTCGACATCCCAACTCTCTACCAGAGTCGAAGAATGGAAAGACTGTGAGTGACCGAATCGGGAGGGGCTGTTACTCTTCGGGAAGCCCTTTTGAGAGCGCAGTGCTCTTCCTCTAACCCCAGGAGGATGAGTCAGGGAGCTCTGAGGTGGGGGCTTTTCTTTCCAAACAAGCCGCGATGTGAAAGGTCTGATGTGTTTGGGGGACATTTACACCTAATGCTGAGGCCAAGCCTACCCCCCCCACTGCCGCTTCTGCCCCCACTTCAGCATACAAAGCCCTCACGACCTGGCTCCAAGATCCTCCCGCTCCCTCCTCACGACCTCTCCACCCTCCCCTAACAATGGACTCCCTTCTGACATCGAGGCACGTGTTTCTTCTGCCCAGATGGCTATTCTCCCATTTCTCTCCCATCACCTCTGAGCAACGCTGGCCTCCCACATCTGAGTGAACTTCTCCTCCCCTGTGCTCCCAGGGCTCTGGGAGTCTCCTTTCCGCACCATCACGCTCGACTGTTGGACTGTTCTTTCCTGGTGACTTATCTATGCACTCCAGTCAGTCAACACCGTGTGAAAGCGTATGTGGCTCAGCCGTGTCCGACTCTTTGCGACCCCATGGACTATACAGTCCACGGAATTCTCCAGGCCAGAATACTGGAGTGGGTAGCCTTTCCCTTCTCCAGGGCATCTTCCCAACCCAGGGATTGAAGCCAGGTCTCCCGCGTTGTGGGCAGATGCTTTACCAGCGGAGCCACAAGGGAAACCCAAGAATACTAGAGTCTCTAGCCTGTCTTTCTTCAGCGGATCTTCCCAACCAAGGAATCGAACCAGCGTCTCCTGCATTGCAGGTGGATTTTTTACCAGCTGGGGCATGAGAGAAGCCCAAATACTGCGTGGACACAGCTATCTCTTCCGTCTCCAGCATAGGGCCAGCCCTTAGCAAGTCTCAAGCAGTACTTCTTTTTCCTGTTTTAATATTTTTCAGTTGAAGTGTAGTTGATTTACAATGTTGTAGTGGTTTCTGCTGTACAGCTCAGNGACACAGCTATCTCTTCCATCTCCAGCATAGGGCCAGCCCTTAGCAAGTCTCAAGCAGTACTTCTTTTTCCTGTTTTAATATTTTTCAGTTGAAGTGTAGTTGATTTACAATGTTGTAGTGGTTTCTGCTGTACAGCTCAGTGACTTAGTTTATATGCTTTTGAACTGTGGTGTTGGAGAAGACTCTTAGAGTCCCTTGGATGGCAAGGAGATCCAACCAGTCCATCCTAAAGGAGATCAGCCCTGGGATTTCTTTGGAAGGAATGATGCTAAAGCTGAAAACTCTAGTACTTTGGCCACCTCATGCAAAGAGTTGACTCATTGGAAAAGACTCTGATGCTGGGAGGGATTGGGGGCAAGAGGAGAAGGGGATGACAGAGGATGAGATGGCTGGATGGCATCACTTACTCGATGGACGTGAGTCTGAGTGAACTCCGGGAGATGGTGATGGACAGGGAGGCCTGGTGTGCTGCGATTCATGGGGTCGCAAACAGTCAAGACACGACTGAGCGACTGAACTGAACTGAACTGATACATTCTTTTTCTTTCATTCTTTTCCATTATGGTTTATCATAGGATATTGAATATAATTCTCTGTGCTATACAGTAAGACCTTATGTTTATCCATTCTATATACAAAAGCTTACATCTACTAACCCCAACCTCCTACTCCATTCCTCCCCCAACCCCCTCCTCCTTGGCAACCATCACTCTTTTCTATGTCCATGATTCTCTTTCTGTTTCATAGATGATAGGTTTATTTGTCGTGGTTTAGATTCCACATATAAGTGATATGATGTGGTATTTGTCTTTCTGACTTACCTCACTTATGACTCAGTAGTATTCCATTGTATTCATGTACCATATTCTTTATCATTCATCTGACAATGGATATTTAGGTTTTTCCATGTCTTGGCTACTGTGAATAGTGCTACTATGAACATGGGGGTGCATGTACCTTTTTGAATTATAGTTTTGCCTGAATATATTCCCAAGAGTGAGATTGCTTGATTGCATGGTAATTCTATTTTTAGTTTTCCGAGGCACCTCCATATCAAGCAGTATTAATTAACTGAGTTTATTTCATGTTGTGTGAATTCTCCTTGTTGGGAAATTAGGCCCTGTGGTTTATGCGTTCCTTCACACTGTTTCATGTGAAGTGCTCAACGGATAGCAAGTATTTTATGATAGAGTCTTCATGCTCAGGGGAGCCATGCTCTAGACAGAGAAGTAAGTCTGGTACGCACAGAAGACTAAATGGTAGCCCAAGAAAACTGGCTGAGAAATGGCTGACACCAATGCCTTCCAGACCTCAGTGTGCATCAGTCACCCAAGGGGACTTGCTAAAAACATGGATCCCTGGTCTCTACATTCAGAGGTTTCAATTCAGAAAATCTGGAGATCTCTTGATGTAAGTGGCCCAAGAGATTCTAATGTGCTGGACCATGGACTGACCTTTAGGAACCACTGATAATTAAGGGCCCAAATTCCTAAGATGGAATGGTCACAGATGGGGCCTCCAGACTCTTCAGGGCTATTCCATGAACAAGAAAAAGGCAGCCCCGTGGTGGGTGGAGGCCAGTCTGTCCTTCTGTCTCTGCTTCCCCTTGGTTGGATGCTTGTATAGGGCTAAACTTGTACACACAGATACGGCAGCTCTGGTCACAGTGAGGTGGGAGACGTGCCAAGGGGCATGAATTCAGTGAATCTTAAAATGGGATTAAGAGAGCACAGTAAGCTGACTAGTGTGGCTGAATGCCCAGTCTAAAGTGCTGGTGCCTGGGACTTTCCTGGTGGACCAGAGGTTAAGACTCTTCGTATCTACTGCAGGGGACATGGGTTCAATCCCTGGCCAGGAAGATCCTGCATGCCACACGGCACAGCCAATAAATAAACAAATAAATAAAATTACTATCTTTAAAATAAATAAATGAGTGAAGTGTTGGCACTTGATCCCACAGGTCAAGATTCCCCCAGATTCCAACGATCTGGGGTAGGACCATTACCTGATGAAAACAAGGTGTAAAGAATCTGATCACACTGTGATCATTATGTAGAAAAGTGAGGAGGGAGAGATCTTTTCAGGCAGAGGGAACAGCATTGCAAAGTCCCTGAAGTGGCAAAAGTTAAGATATGAAAGGAAGACAAGTATGGCTGGAGCTAGGGAGCAGGACGTAGAATATCCATGTAATTTTGTCAAAATAGGGCCACTTCTGAGCATAAAAGTATGAGTTATTAACAAGTATGTCAGGACTGTCCTGGAAAAACTGGGATGCATATAAGCAACATGCAGAGTCATGCCCAGTGATAAGGGGTATGCAGACAGAGGCCACAGCCACGTCCAGATAGAGTCTAAATTGCCTCTTGTGATCACCTTTTGTCTTCCCTGATAGAGAGGGAGGAGGGACCCCTTTGAAGATTCATGTCCTGCGTTTAGGCAAATGGGGGAAAAGCCAGGAGCTTTTCCAGTATCTGCTTCTTGATTGCCTTCAGTTCAAAATAATCCTCAGGGCAAAGTGGCATATTTGGGGGTGATTTCCTTCTATACCATCATGTTCTAGAAACCTGTTCAGATATCCTGCTCAGTTCAGTTCAATTCAGTCACTCAGCCGTGTCTGACTCTTTGCAGCTCCATGGACTGCAGTACGCCAGGTTTCCCTGTCCATCACCAACTCCTAGAGCTTGCTCAAACCCTTGTCCATAGAGGTGGTGATGCCATCCAACCCTCTCATCCTCTGTCACCCCCTTCTCCTCCTCCTCCAACATCCTGAAGACTAACTTCTTTACCCTTACCTACTATTTGCCATCCATACATATTGGGGTTTTCAGAGATGAACAAAACTTTACACTTGAAGAAACCATACCAGGAGAAAAGAAAGAAAACATAAATAAATATTAATAATTGCAATCCAATGGTAAAAAAAAAAAATAGTAGCTAACCCTTATTATAGGATAGGCATGTTTAAGAGTTTGAGATACATTAACTCATTTAAACCACACAATCAGCCTTTAAGGTATGTTCTATAATTATTCCCAATGTACAGATCGTGGAAATGAGACACAGAGAGATCAAGCAACTGAGGTCATGCATCAAAGAAGTTTTGGGACAGGCGTTCAAACCCCATAGCAAACTGGCTCTGGAGTCCAGAGCTATAGAGGAGAAAAGGTTTAGAAAGATAACCAGGGGGAATTCAAGCGGAAATCAACAGAGGGCATAACAAACTAGATTAAGTTTCCACCTGAGGTTAAAGGGAAAAAATGTGTATGTGTGTGTGCATATGTGAGTGGGTGGGCGCGTATGAGTGTGTGTGTGTATATGTGCATGTAGCTGTTTGGCTCGCTTTGAAACTATATTTATTCCAGTAGTGGTGAAGGATTGCTGTAAGTCATCCCCTTTCTCCTGTCTGCTGCTTCTTATCATGCACCATTTCTGTGACAAAGATCAAAAGGTACTCAACCACGCCAAGCAGCCCAGACACTGATCCTCTTCTCTACATCAGCCTCAATTTATTTCAACAATATCTCAATTACCAAATTAGATAAAATATAGGAGAGTGTTTTGAAAATTATTAAGTGCCATACAAACAATATTATTGTCACTACCACCAGCAGAACTGGTCAATTACTACAACTTTGTTTCCCCCACATGAGAAAGGGCTGCAAAAAGCCTCACTAAGAAACTCACTGAAAAGTCTCCATGTTGTGTTTGGAACTGGTCACTAGGTGTTGCTATTTGTTAAGATAACATATTACTAATCTTTTCCCCTTGTTTCCAGAAATGCCTGTGTGGTTTCGGTTTTTTGTAGAGGTACTGAGATTGCTTTTTCTCTATGTGATTTTGAGTATAACCCATTGTGTTTCCCATAATTTACAGTGCAATAATTCAAAATTACATGGGGGAGCTAAAATGTCCTTAGGCTTTAGTTCTCTCTTTCCTCTTTTCATATCCTTGAGTTTAACAATGATCTGTTTGATTGCAATGCCTGCCAGGCAGATCACTCCTCAATCTCTATTTCATTCATTCAACAAATATTTATTGAACATTATATACAGGCTGCGTGCAATGCAGGTAACCTGGGTTTGAACCCTGGGTGGGGAAGATCCTCTGGAGAAGGGAATGGTTACCCACTCCAATATTCTTGCTTGGAGAACTCCATGAACTGAGGAGCCAGGCAGGCTACAGTCCATGGTGTTGCAGAGTCAGACACAACTGAGCAACTAACACTTCACTTTTAATTATGAACTAGTGAACTAGTAGTGCAGAGTAGTGAAAAGTGAACTAGTAATTGCAGATACAAAAAATAAATAAAGGTTTCATCCTTCATGCAACTAGTAGTGCAGAGTAGTGAAAAATGAACTAGTAATTGCAGATACAAAAAATAAAGGTTTCATCCTTCATGCAACTTAACTCTGACAGCTCTTTCTTGGACAACAGATCCGCATTTTCACCTTTCTGTTGGGAAATGAACTAAACAAACACATGTGTCTCTCTAGGTCCTACATTGCAAATCTCCCACCATAGCATCTACGTAGTTCACCTGCGTCTCAGACTCATCATATTCAGCTTGAATTCCATCTCTTGACTTGAATGGAGCTATAACTTCTCTGCCAAGCTATCGAGCTCAAAAAAGTTCACTTTTCCCTCTTTTTCCTCCCACTCCAAATTGACTGTCATTTCTAACTTTTGAAAAAGGTTTCCCCCTTCATCTCCTTCTCCAAAGTGACTAGCATTCAGATCTTCAGTCCCCCTTGCCAGGGCCACAGTGAAAAACTCCTAACTGAATTTCCTGTCTCCTTTCCCTCTTACTTCCAACATACCCTCTACACTGTTGCCAGAGTGATTTTCTTAAACAGTGCTTCATCATATAACTCCCACCTTCACTCCTTACTCTAACATATTTAAACCTCTCTTTAGCATCAAAAGCTCTTCTCCATCATCTGACTTCAGCCTACAAATCTGCACTCTACCTCTAAATTAACAAAAAGTGGCTGAAGAAATATTTACACCCCAGCCTCGGACAAGGCACATGGAGTAGAGAGGTGAACAAAACCAGACCTCTTTTCTCAGACTAAGCTGGAGAAGGTCATTAATGTTAAGGACTGAATTGTACCCCGCCCGCAACTCCTGTGTTGCAACCCTAATGCCTGGTACCTTAGAACGTGACTGTATTTGGAGCTAAGGCCTATAAAGAGGTTAAATGAGGCCATGTGTGTGGCCCTAATCCATTATGACTTGTATACTTACAAGAAAGGGAGTGACACCAGGGATGTGCCCACACGGAGAAGAGGCCATGTGAAGACAGAGCCAGAAATTAGCCATCTGCAACTCTAGGAGGGAGGTCTTGGGAGAAACCAAACCTGCTGACACCTTGATATTGGATTTCCAGTCTCTAAAACTGTGAGAAATAAATTTTTGTTGTTTAAGTCGTCCAGTTGGTAATGTTTTATTATGGCAGTGCTAGCAAGCTAATATAGTAGGTAAATACAAAATATTTTTGGAAAGAGACTGCTGACCTGTATACTGGGACCACAAAGAGGGACTGGAAAACTTATTTCTCTTTTGCAAGCCCAGTAGTATTTGCCCTTGGTATTTTTTTCTTCCCTTGGTACACTCTTCCTCTATCCTATTTTTCTTTTTAATTATTGATTTATTTTGGCTGCCCCAGATCTTAATTGCAGCCTGTGGAATCTTCAGTCGCTGCTTTCAGGATCTAGTTCCCTGACCAGGGATTGAACCTGGGCCCCCTTGCATTTGGAGCATGGAGTCTTAGTCACTAGACCACCAGGGAAATGTCTGTCTTATCTTTACTATCAAAATTCTACCCATCCTTTAAGGCCAATGCTATCTATTACCAACTCCTCCACAAAGTCCTTCCTCTGTTCTGAACTTTATTTGATTTGCCTTTCCTTTTGGTTTCTGTACTATTTGGGGAGTCTTTTTCTGATAGTCTTCATCTTCCACAGATTTATTTATGAATTTGTAATTTGGCTTATCCCTCCTTCCCAATTATAAGTGCCTTAATAGGAGGAAATGTCTGTCACTTATTTTTATATTCCTTATGGGACTTATTGCAGGAAAGTACACATAATAAATGCTCAATAAATATTTGTTTAATTTGAACAAGAGGCAAATTCTGCTAGGATAAAGAGAATTATACATTTTCCCTTGACATTTTAATGCAGATATATTATTTGTTCTTTTCTGTAAAAAAGAAGAATATAAACAAACCTACATGCTCTGTTTTCTTGATTAGAAGATTCAGCTGCCTCACTGCAAGGCTCTGTAGTTCCCTCAGTTTCTTAGTGGGTTCCTTCTCATGACGATATTGGTGAAGGAGATATCTGGTCAATTTCTTCAAAGCCACATCATCATGGTCAAAGTAGTAAGACTTTAGATTTAGAGGGGATAATCCTGCTGAAGCTGTTTCCAAAGCAAACCTGCTTTAGATAAAGCTGACTCTCCAAATTTCTAAGTCAGGAATTGTCAGTTTATCTACATCTAGAGAAAGCTTCGATGAAACAGATATATTCAGAGCTGATCTTTAGCACACAACTCTGAAAGGATGATCTCTAAGATTTAAAAAACCGTTGATATTGACGTTACTTTGGAAGCTTAGCTTCTGGAGAACAAGAACTCCTACCTAGAAGTTGAACTCTTTCTTTTTTCCTGTCCTGCAATATTATGACCTCTGCTTCTGAAGACTTTTTTTTTAATCTCTTTTGCCCAAATCTCTTTCTTAAGATCCAGTCTACACCTTAAGACTTCAGGGAGTCGAGAGAACACCTTTAGAATTCCCTTACTCTGAATCACAAACAAGTAATCTCAACACTAAATGTCTTGTTTTTTATCTTTTAGCTAAGCCTTAATGAAAGTATGGGGCTTCCCTGATAGCTCAGTTGGTAAAGAATCCGGCTGCAATGCAGGAGACCCTGGTTCGATACCTGGGTGGGGAAGATTGCTGTAGAAGGGATTGGCTACCCACGCCAGTATTCTTGGGACTATTCAATGGGAACGCTTGCCTGGCTCTGGCAAGAGGTTGGATGGGGGGTGTCTAGCAATTTATTCTGAGAGAAGAGTGAGGAGGGTAGGAGAAGCAGGAAGGCACATGCAGGAGAAGTTCCAGAGAGGGATTTCAAAGACCCTGGCCCCATAGCACCATCAGCCTTCCTTCCGCAAGCTGCTACAAATAAGTTCAGTCTAGGCCCAGCACTTTTATAGTATAAGACAACCCACC
>SJYW01011018.1:30645-93799 GCA_006410735.1 Raphicerus campestris
TGAGCCCTTCATCTGGTTCCAGAGGTATGTTCCGCAGCTGTATGCGCCATTGTACTCAGGCTAGCTACAACCGAGCCAAAAATGTTGCTCAAGCTTGGGTCTTTTTTCAAGTTCTTTAGGAAGATTGTATGCATGCTCAGAAATGTTGAACAACAACATATCATTTTTTTAAAAAGTTGGAACATTTCTTCCTACTTACTGTTCTCCTTTTCCACCTACTCTCCTTTTACTCAGGAATTTTCAGGTTCAAAGAAGCTAAAATAGTGGTTTGGAGGTTTATAATAGATGTTATCAAGAAGACTTTAAAAGTGCTTTTTAAAGTACTATATTCCTTATACTTATATTTCAATATATAAATGTAAAAATGTCTCCATAAAGTGCCAAACTGTACTTAAGATGTCACTGTCAACTTAATGGACTATCATAATCCAAAAGTAATTATAATCCTCAGTAATTACAATGGCACTATTAAGCTCGTCATGTCTCAAGATTTGTTCTACATGAGAAAGACTGTAACTTGATTATCCTTCAACAACAAGGGGTATTACATAATCACACTCTGAAACTCATGACTGGTGACACCATAGATATTTAACAAACTCTATTTGATTTTCTTATCCTGATCATATTTCCTTCTTCCTCCTCTCTAAAAAAAGTATGATTCAGGGTGAGAGTATGGGGTTGGGCAAGGAAGAATAAACTATTCTGGAAATACTTCAAAAGAAAGAACTAATTCCAATTTTGTTTTGGTAATAGAAATGGAGCCTTAGGCAAAAATCTGTAAACTGCTTGGCATTCCTGAAGCTAAAATAAGCGAGACCTGAATTTTTCACTCTGTAAACCTTGAAAAGAAGCAAGCATCTTGGGCTGGCTCGGATAGAGTGCGTTTCTGAACTGTCCCCTAATGAAGTGAACTGAGATGGGCTGAGCCATGCATTTCAAAGTTTTCATAAATGCAAGATATTCTTCGTCTCTAATATATTGTGGCAACTTTGTCAACATAAAGTTTCTGAAGATAAGAACCAAATCATCAAACTGTCCATGAGCACACAGAAATTATATGTGAAATTGTGTGTGTGTGTGCATGTGTGTGTGCACGCGCGTGCCCACGTGAGTGCTGTGTCTTAGGGGAAGAGGTATACATTTTTCCTCATGTTCTTGGAAGGGGCCGTGACTGAAATAAGGTTGAGAATCACTGACCTCTGGGTGAGGTTTAGAAAATAATAACTAGCAGCNACGCGTGTGCCCACGTGAGTGCTGTGTCTTAGGGGAAGAGGTATACATTTTTCCTCATGTTCTTGGAAGGGGCCGTGACTGAAATAAGGTTGAGAATCACTGACCTCTGGGTGAGGTTTAGAAAATAATAACTAGCAGCCCAAGAGTAAAGGATGCTTTACTTGGGTGGAGTTGGGGGAGGCAGCTGCAACCAGCACTGCAGCATCAGTTACAGCTATCCAGAAGCAGAGCTGCTGGTCCCCCAGAGACAGGATTTATACATTTAAAATACTCTGAGCTCAATTTGCCAGAGTCATTCTTGGTTGGGGGCCGGTGGGAGTTGGGGTAGGAGGTCAGGCTCACACAAATCACCCACCCAAGCCCTTTGGAGAAANCCAGAGACAGGATTTATACATTTAAAATACTCTGAGCTCAATTTGCCAGAGTCATTCTTGGTCGGGGGCCGGTGGGAGTTGGGGTAGGAGGTCAGGCTCACACAAATCACCCACCCAAGCCCTTTGGAGAAAGGGAAGATGCCTGCTGTGGACCGTGGGCAGGTAGACACTTCCGCAGATGCTCAGAGAGTGAATGAGGGGGAGTGGCCTGTCAGAATTCATGAGGCCTTAACCAAGGACGGAATGAGGGACTGGTCACTTAGACTGATATTTCGGGTCTTTGGGTTATGATGTGGACAGAGGCCATTGTTCTTCAAAGAAGCACGTCTTTCATGTATTCAGTCTCAGGTGGGAACTCAAGACACACAATGACACTGAAACAGCTGTAGGAACTTGGGGGCGGGGGAGGAAAATGGGGACAGAGGGACAGGGGAGGCTGGCAGAGGGTTACTGCAGTGCCGTAGGTCCCCTACATACGAACCTTCAAGTTGTGAACTTTCAAAGATGCGAATGTGCATTTCATCAGTGCCAGGCGTGGGTGAAACTGTGGCTTGCCCTCCACCTCCTATTGCTGACGGTCCTTTAACGCTACCATCTCCCACCTCCTCTCCCTCCTCCAGTCAGTAACTCTTCCTGCCTGTTCACTGGATGCCAGCTGCTGTATGCCAGCTGTTGTACTGTACCACTGGACTTTCAAGGTGCTATACTGTAAGATTTAAAATGTTTCCTTTATTTTTTGTCCTTGTTTTTTATATATTGTTTGTGTGAAAAGTATTGTGTTATAGTACAGTATAGTATTAGTTGGGCACCTATGCTAACTTTGGTGAACTTACAAACAAATTGGACTTACGAACATGTTCTTGGAAGGGAACTTGCTCGCATGTAGGGGACTTACTGTATGGGACTTGCACCAAGCTTCACACTTTCTATCAGGAAGGATGGAAAGGTCTGGAGCTATCATGCTGGCCTGGCAAATTGTATCTTCTAAAGAAGCCCAGTATTACTGCTCCTTTTAGTTATTTCTTGAAGGCATTTTAAAGAAAAAAGAAAGAAATATTTTTCAGGGAAATAAAAATATCCTTGGGAGGATCAATGTTTAAGAAGACTTCTTCAGCTAACACTTCAATTATGAGTCAAAACCATGGCAAGTGTTGGAAACAGGAAGGAAAAATGGATGGGTTGATAAAAATGTTTCATAATTGAGTCTTAGGAATTTATCTCTTGGAGAATTCTGTTCCAGCAATATCAAAAGTTATTAGTGGCCCACATGTCAAAGGTTCAGTGGTCATATTTCTGAAATAAAAATTTCCTCAAGTGATTTGACAAGTCCAAGTGTACTTACATGGATAATGGGATAAGATGTTTGAGATTAGAGTGAACTTTAGCCAAAGGTGGCCGACTCCCTTTTAGTTTGTAGGGTTACACCCTTCCCAGCCTACAATTAGACCTACTGGCTGGAGGCCATGTGAACTGTAAGACAGGAATTTTTCCTTGCCTTGAAAATTGTAGGAAAATTACTGCTTCAAAATATTATACTTTTTATTTGGACACTTTTGTTGAAAGAGTTTCATCTTTTAAAAATTTTACTTTATTTTCCTATATTTCAAAAATTCAATTACACTGGTGTAGTTTTAGAAAAAGTTATGATTGGCTATAATAAATTCATTTGAGTCACTACTGATGAACTTGAAAAAGGCACAGTGTATTGTTCTTGACATTTTGAAGGACATGTGAAGGCCTGGAGCTCTGGCAGAGTCCTGAAGTGAGTCCAGTTTTCAGAGAAACTGATGCTTTTTAGGTTTGGAAAGAATGTTATCTACCTCTGTAAATTGAGATCTCTTTGGGATCTTAAAAAGAAAAAAAGCAGAAAAGTTTATCTTTCTCTTTGGTCTGTGAATAAACAGGAAGAGAAAGGTGAAAACTGAGTTAGCTGGGTAACCTAATATTTTAAGTGTTTCAAGCTGATTTGGCCAAAACAGTTTATTATTTTTGTTAATTAAAAAAACACAACAACTACATTTCACATCATGACTGAGTGATTTCAATATTTTAAACATACATTTGTTTTGTTAAAGTCACTATGAGTGATTTTATTTTCAGTCTTATTCTTCCACATCTGCTTTTTACAAAACGATTAGTGTCACCCTTTTATGTAAAGTCTGAAAAAGGAAATAGCTTCTTAAATGAAAAGAAGTATTTTTCAAGCTATGAATGCTGTGTATCAAGGTAAAAGTGTTAGTGTTTTTACTGCTGACTTTTTTCATTTTATGAATTATTTAACTAAACATATTAATTTTAGATTTGTTACAGTTTGACAGCTTGCTTTTCTGAGTCATCTAGAGTTACTCACCTTACCGTTGAGTGTCTATTTTTTCTTCTAGTCCTACTGGCCACTCCTTAACTCTCTCCGTGTAGCACCTACCTTTCTTCTCTTACCATTTTATCATTCTTCTGTCTATATATTTGACTTTCTTTAGTAATAGGAAGAGATTAAATTTGCATTTTTAAGATCTCTCAGTTGGAAGAATGACCCCTTGTGTGCAATACAAGTGAAGCTGAGCTCTTCCTTCTATGAATTTTGCAAAATTCATTAGCTTGGAAATTATGGGAATTCCCTGGCAGTCCAGTGGTTGGGACTCTGCATTTTCACTGCCAGGGGTGTGGGTTTGATCCCTGGTTGGGGAACTAGGATCCCACATGCAGTGGAGTGCAGCCAAAAGATAAGAATAAAGAGAAAACCAATTTTTGGTAGATGGTATGTTTATACACGTTTCTTCTTAGTTTAAAAATTGATGAAGTGAGACTTCCCTGGTGGTCCAGTGGTTAAGACTCCATGATCCCAGTGCAGGGGGCACAGATCTGATCCCTGGTTGGGAAACTGAGATCCTGCTTGCAGGGCACTGTGGCCAGGAAAAAAAAAAAAAAAGAAGAAGAAGAAATGATAATATTGGAGTCCACTTTGAGTTCATTTACATCAAACAAAATACATTTACACACACACAAGTTTTTCCCTAGATTTCTCTTGGACAGTTAGGCTCAGACTAGGTTGCTGCTGCTGCTGCTAAATCGCTTCAGTCATGTCCCGACTCTGTGTGACCCCATAGACAGCATCCCGCCAGGCTCTCCATCCCTGGGATTCTCCAGGCAAGGACACTGGAGTGGCTTGCCATTTCCTTCTCCAATGCATGAAAGTGAAAAGTGAAAGTGAAGTCGCTCAGTCATGTCCAATTCTTAGCGACCCCATGGACTGCAGCCCACCAGGCTCCTCCATCCATGGGATTTTCTAGGCAAGAGTACTGGAGTGGGGTGCCATTACCTTCTCCACAGGAACTAGGTTATCTGGTTCAAACTCTCACTCACTTTTCATTAAAGTAATGGTGGCAGATGGTCACTCAGCTTCTGCTTGAAGTCTTCAAGTAATTGGCCACTCCTCTGCCTGTTTTGAGTTGCTTTTATTTCATTGATTCAAGTATTTGTTCATGTATTCATCATTTATTGAACATACACTATGTTGATCACTGCATTAAGGCAGTGCTGTGAAAAAGATNCTCCCTTTTAGTTTGTAGGGTTACACCCTTCCCAGCCTACAATTAGACCTACTGGCTGGAGGCCATGTGAACTGTAAGACAGAAATTTTTCCTTGCCTTGAAAATTGTAGGAAAATTACTGCTTCAAAATATTATACTTTTTATTTGGACACTTTTGTTGAAAGAGTTTCATCTTTTAAAAATTTTACTTTATTTTCCTGTATTTCAAAAATTCAATTACACTGGTGTAGTTTTAGAAAAAGTTATGATTGCCTGTAATAAATTCATTTGAGTCACTACTGATGAACTTGAAAAAGGCACAGTGTATTGTTCTTGACATTTTGAAGGACATGTGAAGGCCTGGAGCTCTGGCAGAGTCCTAAAGTGAGTCCAGTTTTCAGAGAAACTGATGCTTTTTAGGTTTGGAAAGAATGTTATCTACCTCTGTAAATTGAGATCTCTTTGGGATCTTAAAAAGAAAAAAAGCAGGAAAGTTTATCTTTCTCTTTGGTCTGTGAATAAACAGGAAGAGAAAGGTGAAAACTGAGTTAGCTGGGTAACCTAATATTTTAAGTGTTTCAAGCTGATTTGGCCAAAACAGTTTATTATTTTTGTTAATTAAAAAAACACAACAACTACATTTCACATCATGACTGAGTGATTTCAATATTTTAAACATACATTTGTTTTGTTAAAGTCACTATGAGTGATTTTATTTTCAGTCTTATTCTTCCACATCTGCTTTTTACAAAACGATTAGTGTCACCCTTTTATGTAAAGTCTGAAAAAGGAAATAGCTTCTTAAATGAAAAGAAGTATTTTTCAAGCTATGAATGCTGTGTATCAAGGTAAAAGTGTTAGTGTTTTTACTGCTGACTTTTTTCATTTTATGAATTATTTAACTAAACATATTAATTTTAGATTTGTTACAGTTTGACAGCTTGCTTTTCTGAGTCATCTAGAGTTACTCACCTTACCGTTGAGTGTCTATTTTTTCTTCTAGTCCTACCGGCCACTCCTTAACTCTCTCCGTGTAGCACCTACCTTTCTTCTCTTACCATTTTATCATTCTTCTGTCTATATATTTGACTTTCTTTAGTAATAGGAAGAGATTAAATTTGCATTTTTAAGATCTCTCAGTTGGAAGAATGACCCCTTGTGTGCAATACAAGTGAAGCTGAGCTCTTCCTTCTATGAATTTTGCAAAATTCATTAGCTTGGAAATTATGGGAATTCCCTGGCAGTCCAGTGGTTGGGACTCTGCATTTTCACTGCCAGGGGTGTGGGTTTGATCCCTGGTTGGGGAACTAGGATCCCACATGCAGTGGAGTGCAGCCAAAAGATAAGAATAAAGAGAAAACCAATTTTTGGTAGATGGTATGTTTATACACGTTTCTTCTTAGTTTAAAAATTGATGAAGTGAGACTTCCCTGGTGGTCCAGTGGTTAAGACTCCATGATCCCAGTGCAGGGGGCACAGATCTGATCCCTGGTTGGGAAACTGAGATCCTGCTTGCAGAGCACTGTGGCCAGGAAAAAAAAAAAAAGAAGAAGAAGAAATGATAATATTGGAGTCCACTTTGAGTTCATTTACATCAAACAAAATACATTTACACACACACAAGTTTTTCCCTAGATTTCTCTTGGACAGTTAGGCTCAGACTAGGTTGCTGCTGCTGCTGCTAAATCGCTTCAGTCATGTCCCGACTCTGTGTGACCCCATAGACAGCATCCCGCCAGGCTCTCCATCCCTGGGATTCTCCAGGCAAGGACACTGGAGTGGCTTGCCATTTCCTTCTCCAATGCATGAAAGTGAAAAGTGAAAGTGAAGTCGCTCAGTCATGTCCAATNAAATTGGACTTACGAACATGCTCTTGGAAGGGAACTTGCTCGCATGTAGGGGACTTACTGTATGGGACTTGCACCAAGCTTCACACTTTCTATCAGGAAGGATGGAAAGGTCTGGAGCTATCATGCTGGCCTGGCAAATTGTATCTTCTAAAGAAGCCCAGTATTACTGCTCCTTTTAGTTATTTCTTGAAGGCATTTTAAAGAAAAAAGAAAGAAATATTTTTCAGGGAAATAAAAATATCCCTGGGAGGATCAATGTTTAAGAAGACTTCTTCAGCTAACACTTCAATTATGAGTCAAAACCATGGCAAGTGTTGGAAACAGGAAGGAAAAATGGATGGGTTGATAAAAATGTTTCATAATTGAGTCTTAGGAATTTATCTCTTGGAGAATTCTGTTCCAGCAATATCAAAAGTTATTAGTGGCCCACATGTCAAAGGTTCAGTGGTCATATTTCTGAAATAAAAATTTCCTCAAGTGATTTGACAAGTCCAAGTGTACTTACATGGATAATGGGATAAGATGTTTGAGATTAGAGTGAACTTTAGCCAAAGGTGGCCGACTCCCTTTTAGTTTGTAGGGTTACACCCTTCCCAGCCTACAATTAGACCTACTGGCTGGAGGCCATGTGAACTGTAAGACAGAAATTTTTCCTTGCCTTGAAAATTGTAGGAAAATTACTGCTTCAAAATATTATACTTTTTATTTGGACACTTTTGTTGAAAGAGTTTCATCTTTTAAAAATTTTACTTTATTTTCCTGTATTTCAAAAATTCAATTACACTGGTGTAGTTTTAGAAAAAGTTATGATTGCCTGTAATAAATTCATTTGAGTCACTACTGATGAACTTGAAAAAGGCACAGTGTATTGTTCTTGACATTTTGAAGGACATGTGAAGGCCTGGAGCTCTGGCAGAGTCCTAAAGTGAGTCCAGTTTTCAGAGAAACTGATGCTTTTTAGGTTTGGAAAGAATGTTATCTACCTCTGTAAATTGAGATCTCTTTGGGATCTTAAAAAGAAAAAAAGCAGGAAAGTTTATCTTTCTCTTTGGTCTGTGAATAAACAGGAAGAGAAAGGTGAAAACTGAGTTAGCTGGGTAACCTAATATTTTAAGTGTTTCAAGCTGATTTGGCCAAAACAGTTTATTATTTTTGTTAATTAAAAAAACACAACAACTACATTTCACATCATGACTGAGTGATTTCAATATTTTAAACATACATTTGTTTTGTTAAAGTCACTATGAGTGATTTTATTTTCAGTCTTATTCTTCCACATCTGCTTTTTACAAAACGATTAGTGTCACCCTTTTATGTAAAGTCTGAAAAAGGAAATAGCTTCTTAAATGAAAAGAAGTATTTTTCAAGCTATGAATGCTGTGTATCAAGGTAAAAGTGTTAGTGTTTTTACTGCTGACTTTTTTCATTTTATGAATTATTTAACTAAACATATTAATTTTAGATTTGTTACAGTTTGACAGCTTGCTTTTCTGAGTCATCTAGAGTTACTCACCTTACCGTTGAGTGTCTATTTTTTCTTCTAGTCCTACTGGCCACTCCTTAACTCTCTCCGTGTAGCACCTACCTTTCTTCTCTTACCATTTTATCATTCTTCTGTCTATATATTTGACTTTCTTTAGTAATAGGAAGAGATTAAATTTGCATTTTTAAGATCTCTCAGTTGGAAGAATGACCCCTTGCGTGCAATACAAGTGAAGCTGAGCTCTTCCTTCTATGAATTTTGCAAAATTCATTAGCTTGGAAATTATGGGAATCCCCTGGCAGTCCAGTGGTTGGGACTCTGCATTTTCACTGCCAGGGGTGTGGGTTTGATCCCTGGTTGGGGAACTAGGATCCCACATGCAGTGGAGTGCAGCCAAAAGATAAGAATAAAAAGAAAACCAATTTTTGGTAGATGGTATGTTTATACACGTTTCTTCTTAGTTTAAAAATTGATGAAGTGAGACTTCCCTGGTGGTCCAGTGGTTAAGACTCCATGATCCCAGTGCAGGGGGCACAGATCTGATCCCTGGTTGGGAAACTGAGATCCTGCTTGCAGAGCACTGTGGCCAGGAAAAAAAAAAAAAGAAGAAGAAGAAATGATAATATTGGAGTCCACTTTGAGTTCATTTACATCAAACAAAATACATTTACACACACACAAGTTTTTCCCTAGATTTCTCTTGGACAGTTAGGCTCAGACTAGGTTGCTGCTGCTGCTGCTAAATCGCTTCAGTCATGTCCCGACTCTGTGTGACCCCATAGACAGCATCCCGCCAGGCTCTCCATCCCTGGGATTCTCCAGGCAAGGACACTGGAGTGGCTTGCCATTTCCTTCTCCAATGCATGAAAGTGAAAAGTGAAAGTGAAGTCGCTCAGTCATGTCCAATTCTTAGCGACCCCATGGACTGCAGCCCACCAGGCTCCTCCATCCATGGGATTTTCCAGGCAAGAGTACTGGAGTGGGGTGCCATTACCTTCTCCACAGGAACTAGGTTATCTGGTTCAAACTCTCACTCACTTTTCATTAAAGTAATGGTGGCAGATGGTCACTCAGCTTCTGCTTGAAGTCTTCAAGTAATTGGCCACTCCTCTGCCTGTTTTGAGTTGCTTTTATTTCATTGATTCAAGTATTTGTTCATGTATTCATCATTTATTGAACATACACTATGTTGATCACTGCATTAAGGCAGTGCTGTGAAAAAGATTGTCATCTTTTTGGGTATATTTCTTGTCTCCCTGAAAGTCTGAATTTCTATGAGGAGAGACAAATAGTGTCGTCCTTAAAGTCTTCAAGCTATGAAGTCCTTTAGTGACAAGAGTCGTTACTTGTTCTGGAGGGCACTGGTAGGCTTCAGAGAGTCATATCTGGGATGGTCTTGAAGGTTGAGTGGGCACGTGTGAGCTGAAGAAGGGGCAGAAGGAGGACATTCCAGGCACAGAGGAAAACACATGTGCAGACATTCAAAAGGAGACTCAGAAGACAGTGGCAGTGGTAATGGTGGTTAGAAGTTCATTTCATGGGAGCTTTTAGCAGGAAAGTAGGTTTTGTCAGAGGGAATGAAGAGACAGAAAAGTGTGGGGTAACGTAGAGAGGAGAAAAGTGGAGGATGAATCTGAAAAGAAAGTTGGAATTTGGAAAGAAACTCATACCTGCTAAGGAATTAAATTTTATCCCATAAGCTACTGGAAGTTGACTAGTGTTTTCAAGTGTAGTGCCCCTTGGACTGCAAGGAGATCCAATCAGTCCATTCTAAAGGAGATCAGTCCTGGGTGTTCTTTGGAAGGACTGATGCTAAAGCTGAAACTCCAATACTGTGGCCACCTCATGCGAAGAGCTGACTCACTGGAAAAGACTCTGATGCTGGGAGGGATTGGGGGCAGGAGGAGAAGGGGACGACAGAGGATGAGATGGCTGGATGGCATCACCAATTTGATGGACATGAGTTTGGGTGAACTCTTGAGAGTTGGTGATGGACAGGGAGGCCTGGAGTGCTTCGATTCATGGGGTCGCAAAGAGTCGGACACGACTGAGCGACTGAACTGAACTGAACTGAATAATTGCTGTCACCTATGTTGCAGTTTCAATATGCCAGGCATTGTCTTTTAGATCTTTTAACTTATTTAACTTTTATAACAATCCTATGAGGCAAATACTGTTATCATCCCCATTTTAAGATGAAGAAGCCAAGAACAGAGAGGTTAATCAAGGTACCTAAGGCCACGCAGCCAGTATGTGACAAAGCTGAAATTCGAACTAAGTGAAGGAGTTTTGGAACTGAGATCGATGTGGACTGGGATCCAGAGTTAGTGGTGAGAAGTCCAGTCTGCAGGCTGTTATAAACTCCAAAAAATGGAGTTGATACTGAGACAGCGGTTGAGATGGAAAAGTATATCAAAAGGATTCTGTGCCAAAATTCTATCTCTCACATGCTAGTTATGGGATTCAAAGCACTCTGAGTTCTCTAGGATGATTTCATCGTAGATTACAACCTTGATAAAGAGTCTCATTGGAAAAATTTAACAACTATTTAGTACATGCTTGCTACATGCAAGGCCCTGGCCAAATTTGCTTTACTTTCAGGTATCATTGGCTTCATTTTTATTACAACTAATTTTCCTTGCAGGAATATAGTTTAGATTTAAAACATGGCTCTGTATTTTCTCAGTGCACAAGTATTCCCAGAGAGACATTCTTTTATACTTTCTGACCAAACTAAAATAAGCTGCTCAGTGTCTTGCTATGAATCCCTGTCAATAAGAGGCTAGGATTTTGGCAGGGTTTTGGTGGGCAGTGGACCAAACACTAATGCTTTTAGTAAGTAATTTTAGCCCAAACACTCTCTTCTTGTTTCAAAATTTCCCTGGGCTAGTGGTAGCCTGCCTAAGGACTGATTGTTCCTGCATTCTCTGCCTGTGCCCTCTTCATTCTGCACAAATTCGCTCTGTGTAGAGAATGGGAATGGGAGGAGGTGAATGTTGCTGCTCACATTAGGACCCTCCAGTTGGTCTAATGTGAGGAAGGAAACCAAGGCGATTTTCTGACTTTTCTTTAAGGAGATAGCTAGGGTTGGCTGTCACTGTCCAGGCATTGGCTCAATTTATTTTGCCTGTGATTAGGTATGATATTTGTCTGAGATCCTTTCAACAAATGTTGATTAAGCACTATTANACTGCATTCTTTGCCTGTGCCCTCTTCATTCTGCACAAATTTGCTCTGTGTAGAGAATGGGAATGGGAGGAGGTGAATGTTGCTGCTCACATTAGGACCCTCCAGTTGGTCTACTGTGAGGAAGGAAACCAAGGCGATTTTCTGACTTTTCTTTAAGGAGATAGCTAGGGTTGGCTGTCACTGTCCAGGTATTGGCTCAATTTATTTTGCCTGTGATTAGGTATGATATTTGTCTGAGATCCTTTCAACAAATGTTGATTAAGCACTATTATATGCTAGGTTTTCTGCTCAGTGCTTTGCGTCAGAGATGAATAAAACATGGCTAGTGACTCTTGCCTGGAAATCCCATGGACGGAGGAGCCCGGTGGGCTGCAGTCCATGGGGTCCCTGAGAGTTGGACATGACTCAGTGACTTCACTTTCAGGTTTTCACTCAGTTTCCACTTTCATGCATTGGAGAAGGAAATGGTAACCCACTCCAGTGTTCTTGCCTGGAGAATTCCAGGGACAGCAGAGCCTGGTGGGCTGCCGTCTATGGGGTCGCAGAGTTGGACATGACTGAAACGACTTAGCAGCAGCAGCAGCAGCAGCGACTTTAGGTAAGTTACATTCTAGCTTCCTTATCAGCTAAGTTCCAGTCAAGAGAAAGAATTTGCTATTGGAAATTTGTTAAATGGGTGATAGACCACTGCAAACAGAAAAGGGAGCCTTGGAATGATAAAGAGATAGTGGATGCAGGAAGCAGCTCAAGACTTTAGGGCTGTGGAAACAAAGGGAGGAACAGTCTGTGGAATGGGGGTCTGGGACTTGGAACTGAGGCTGCTTTTCTCTAATGGATACTCTGAGGGCCTGATGAGGCTGGCTCTGGGAGTTGGGTAAAAGGTGGTAACTCATTGCAATAACTATTTCCAAGGGGAAGAGGCACCATAAAACGATGCTGACAAGAAACAGGAAGTAGACAGGAAGGAACACGTCCCTTCCTTGTCTCTTTGTCATGTCCTCTACCGGCAAAACCTAACAAAAAGCAATTGCCAAAGGAGAAATGTCAGCTAGGGCTGACAGTGGAGACAGAAATGCAAACAAATCAGTCCTTCTAGTGGGGCTTCCAGGGTGAGCCTCAGCTGGACATGAGACACCTTGGAGCATGTTGCAAGCTGGATTTCCAGAATTTGATTTGTATGCTCCTGTCTCAGAGCTTTTGCCCTATCTACTCTTTCTGTCATGGCATGCTTTTTCTCAGACATGCGTTTTTTTTCACTTTTTCAACCCTCTGCCCCAGTGTCACTTCTTGATGGTTGTAATTGCAACTTCCTGTTCTTTTATTGTGCCCTATTTTCCCCTAAATTATTTATCACCATGTTATATAAATGTTGTGTTTAGTTGCTAAGTCATGTCCAACTCTTTTGTGACCCCCATAGCCTGTAGCCCACCAGGCTCCTCTGTCTATGGAATTCTCCAGGCAAGAATACTGGAGTGGATTGCCATTTCCTTCTTCAGGGAATCTTCCTGACCCACGGATGGAACCCACGTCTCCTGCTTGGCAGGCAGATTCTTTACCACTGAACCATCAGGGAAATAAACATTAAATTATAATAAACATTTATCATCATGTTAAATAAATTAATATATTAAATTGTAACAAATGCAACATATTTATTTATTCCTTTATTATTTATTTCCTTCTCCTCTCATCCCCTGCCCTTCCTATTAGAATGCAAATTCCACAAAGAGCTTTTGTCTCTTCTTTACTGATGGATCTAGAACTGGGTGCTTTCTGGATATCTGTTGAATGAACAAATGAATGAATGCATGCTTGGTTGAGGAGGAATAAGCTGTATGGGGCAAAAGGCTAATAAGACTGATTTAAGGGTACTTCCCTGGTGGTCTAGTGATTAGGGCTCCATGATTCCACTGCAGAGGGTGTGCATTTGATCACTGGTCTGGGAACCAAGAACCCGCATGTTGCAGGGCTGAAAAAAGAAAAAGAAGACCGATTTAAAAAGATAGTATGCTGCCTTCGACATATTGATTTCTGTTCTATGGAGAGAGAGCAGCTGCAAGAAGAAAATGAAGGCAGTGTTTGACAAATTATATTTGCTAAGACGGGTTTCAGCAGTGCTCCTTTGTTTTTAGGGGATAGAGCGAGACCTGAGTGGGGAGAGGACATTGGCAAGTACCTCCCCAGTGGTGCCTCAAGGCCTAGCATCTTACATGACAGATGTAGACAGGTTCCTTGGCCCAGGGTAGCAGCAATGTCTCAGAAATTATTTTATATACATTTATCTCTCTTGGAGTGAATACTAAACAGAGTGTGGAGGCAGAAAAGTTCATATCTACTTGTTAATGCTTTTTAAAAATTTATTTTCTAAAATTTATTTATTTTTAATTGGAGGATAACTGCTTTACAATATTATGTTGTTTTCTGCCACATATCAACATGAATCAATCATAGGTATATGTCTGTTTGTTAGTGTTATCTCACTTCTCCATTTTCTAAAAATGCCATATAAATTTCTCCAGCATTCTTTGGGCTATAGTCCTCTAATACCAAATTTCTACTTGATTGCCAAAAGAAAAAAAAAAAAAAGAACAAAAAAATACAGAACATAATTAAAAACAAAACTAAACCAACCAAATCCACCCTATAGAAAAATACTTTAAAAGTAACTACAGTGAAAAGACTAATCTTGTCCACTCTGTGCTTAGGTAAAAACTAGACTCATATACTAAATAACACCCAATCCATAAGTTGTTACCTTTTAGCTACATGAAAATCAGATCAGTTTCTCTAATTCAGTCTTATACAATTTCTATTTAATCCTTAACAATATTTACCACAGATCTTTGATCTTGCTTCTCTTCTTTTTTAATTGTAAAATGTTATGATGGATACAAAGGTGGGCAGTTGTCATATCGTGTGTTAACAATCCAATAGTCTGTTCATAGCTTTGTGGGAGAAAAGTAGCCTTGATGTATTTAAGAAAATTTTCCTTTAGTACTGTTGAACAAATTTTCTTGTGTGCAAAAGGGGTACTAGACTTAGCAAGCAAAAATACAGGATTCTCAGTTAAATTTGAATTTCAAATAAGCAATAATAATTTCTTATTAGAAGTATGTCCATGCAATATTTGGTAACATATTAATACCTACATGAAAAAATAATCTGAAACTCAAATTTAAGTGAGTGTCCCATGTTTTATCTGATGATACTGTGTTCAGGGTACTTTCTTGGGCAGTGAGTATTTGCCATGGAGAAAGTCTACTTTGGGATGAAAAAAAGAAGACTCAGAAAATAAAACCCTCTATGATTCTGTCATGGCTACTCATGGCAGATACATTCAACATGTACAGTATTGTTTGATTTGTAACGTTTAGGAAGCAACAGTTAGAACTGGACATGGAAAAACAGACTGGTTCCAAATAGGAAAAGGAGTACGTCAAGGCTGTATATTGTCACCCTGCTTATTTAACTTATAGGCAGAGTACATCATGAGAAACGCTGGGCTGGAGGAAGCACAAGCTGGAATCAAGATTGCTGGGAGAAATATCAATCACCTCAGATATACAGATGACACCACTCTTAGGGCAGAAAGTGAAGAGGAACTAAAAAGCCTCTTGATGAAAGTGAAAGAGGAGAGTGAAAAAGTTGGCTTAAAGCTCAACATTCAAAAAATGAGGATCATGGCATCTGGTCCCATCACTTCATGGCAAATAGATGAGGAAACAGTGGAAACAGTGGCTGACTATTTTTCTGTGCTCCAAAATCACTGAAGATGGTGATTGCAGCCATGAAATTAAAAGACGCTTGCTCCTTGGAAGGAAAGTTACGAACAACCTAGACAGCATATTCAAAAGCAGAGACATTACTTTGCCAACAAAGGTCCGTCTAGTCAAGGCTATAGTTTTTCTAGTGGTCATGTATGGATGTGAGAGTTGGACTGAGCACTGAAGAATTGATGCTTTTGAACTGTGGTGTTGGAGAAGACTCTTGAGAATCCCCTGGACTGCAAGGAGATACAACCANTCTAGTGGTCATGTATGGATGTGAGAGTTGGACTGAGCACTGAAGAATTGATGCTTTTGAACTGTGGTGTTGGAGAAGACTCTCGAGAGTCCCTTGGACTGCAAGGAGATCCAAACCAGTCCATCCTAAAGGAGATCAGTCCTGGATGTTCATTGTGGGGACTGATGTTGAAGCTCAGACTCCAATACTTTGGCCACCTGATGCGAAGAGCTGACTCATTTGAAAAGACCCTAATGCTGGGAAAGATTGAGGGCAGGAGGAGAAGGGGACGACAAAGGATGAAATGGTTGAATGGCATCACTGACACAATGGACATGGGTTTCAGTGGGCTCCGGGAATTGGTGATGGACAGGGAGGCCTGGCGTGCTGCTGTTCATGGGGTCGCAAAGAGTTGGACATGACTGAGTGACTGAACTGAACTGAAAAATATAAGAGGTGCAGTCTTCCCTGGTGGTTCAGTTAAGAATCCTTCCAATGCAGGGGACTTAGTTTCGATTTCTGGGTGAGGAACTAAGATCCCACTTGCTGCAGGGCAACTAAGCCCGAGCTCCACAACTAGAGAAACCTTGCGCATGGCAACAAAGACTCAGAAGAGCCAAAAAAAAAAAAAAAAGAAAGTGACTTCTTACTAATTCATCGTGATACTTTTTTAGAGAGGGCATATTCCTCCTTAAGACATACTCCTGTTGTTTTCATAAGAAGTTTTGTCTCAGTCTTCTTAGACTATAGTTAATTTCTTCTTGGAAATAAGTTTGTATTGTTGAGACCCTAAAGTAGAAAATGGCAACCAACTTCAGTATTCTTGCCTGTGAAATACCATGGGCAGAGGATCCTGGTGGACTACAGTCCATGGTGTTGCAAAGAATTGCACACAACTTAGTGACTAAACAATGAAATTGAGATTCAGGGCTAAAAATTCAGTCTATTATTCTACCTGATGGTGAGATTTTTAAGTTAGAAGTAGAACTGTGTGTGTGATTCAGTTACCAGGCCAGAGAGAGAAATCTTTATTGAAGAGGAAAGGCTTGTTTTCCTAGACTTGTTGGAATTTAGCAAGTGAAGCTTTTTCTGGCAGGAGCATTCCTGTTTAGTTCTGATTTTGTTGGAAAGAAAACAAAGTGAGGTTTGTGCCCCAGTCAGATGTGTGGAATGTCCATGTCTTTTGCAGAAAGGAAAACAAGGATTGCAGTTTAAAATCATTAACGTGTATAAAAGTCCCTCCAAACATACCCACCCAAACTTTCAGTTAGTGAGTATCATGTCAAGTGTCCCTGGTGTGTTTCTCCTTTACATGCGGAATTCCCATTGGTGTGGGTTTTAAAGAAGTAGAAATATCCGATCATTGTACAATGTGTCCCCATGGAAATGATATGTTACATTTGAATTCCACAGGAGAAAAGAGGTGAATAAGGCACAATTTTATTTCCTGTTTATAAATATGTTTACTTCATGAGGGTATGAATTAATGTTGAAAATATTTTAATGAAATATACAAACCCATAAAATTAGACCAATATTAGATTTAGGGGAGGGGAGAATGGGGAATCATAGTTTAGCAGGTACAGAATTTCAGTTTTGGAAGATGCAAAAGTTCAGGAGATGGATGGGAGCGATGGTTATTCAACGCTGTGAATGCACTTAATACCACAGAAATGCGTAATTGAACATGGCTCAAATGAGCAATTTTATGTTTTGTATATTTTACCACAAAAAATTTAGACCAAAATACAAAAGATCATGTTTTCAAAAATATTTTAATTAAACTGAAGCATTTCTGGGGCAGCTCCCCCTTTAGGAATAAAACACCACCCTCAATGTAATAAGACTCATCTTTCGCTTTAAGTGATATTATTTGAGCACAGAAGACTGAGATCTTCACAGAAAACACCTTTATTTGGTACCTTGTGGTAGAGCTGGGAGTTACTAACTGGAGAGCATTGGATGACCTTAATTGTCATTCAATCCATAATCTTTTACTAACATAATTTTATTTATACCTCAGAAAACACGCTATTGTGATTGCTCCCAACTATAGACTAGTTTGGGCTTCCCTGGTGGCTCAGGTGGTAAAGAATGTGCCGGCAGTGCAAGAGACCTGGGTTTGATCCCTGAGTCAGGAAGATCTCCTGGAGGAGGGCATGGCAACCCACTCCAGTATTCTTGCCTGGAGAATCCCATGGACGGAGGAGCCTGGTGGGCTACATACAGCCCGTGGGGTCGCAAAGAGTCAGACACGACTGAAGTGACTTAGCACGCACACATGTAGACTAGATTATTTTGCCACAAATTACTAAACTATTGCATGTGCAAGGGGAAGAGGATGTGGTTTTGGATGTGACTCTTGATGACATTGTTGTTTATACTGGTGATGAAACAAACAAAGATAAGAAAGACGATCAGGTATGAACTTAAAGAGAATAGAGAATCTGTGAGTAAACTTTTTAAACATCTAACCTTATTAGCTCTATTAATTAACCCATCTATCTGTCTGAGCCAGTGAGAGAGTACTGAAAAAAAAATCAAACATTCCTTAGGCTGTTCTTTCCTGGTTCAGAGGGACTATCACTGGGTGACACTCACAAGTGTCTTCTAAACAGTTGTCATGGTTCTGCAGTCAGACTGATGGCATTATATAGATATGAGTGAACTCTAGAGGTCAGGAGAGAGCAGGCTGCATAGTAGCGTACTTAAAAATATATATATTTAATTATTTTGTCTGCACCAGGTCTTAGTTGTGGCAGGAGGGATCTAGTTCCCTTACCAGGGATCCAACCTGGACCCCCTGCGTTGGAAGTGCAGAGTCTTAGCCACTGGAGCACCAGAGAAATCCCTATAGTACACTTTTAAGGTTTTCACAATAGCCTTTTGAGAGTATTAGACTCTTTCCACAGCAAATAATCAGGTAAGTGGACTGGGAGAGAGATTTTTGAACTAGTTCTATCTCTGGGACTACTGAACTATTTAACTTTAGAAAAACTGCTATGTTTAGCTGGACTTCAGCTCCCGCCTCTGTATAGTGAAGAACTTGAAATATTGGCTTCTATAGAAAGACTCATAGACTTAGAAAACGAACTCATGGATGTTGGGAGGAGGGGACAGTTAGGGAGTTTGGGATGGTCATGCATTCACTGCTATATTTAAAATACCAACAAGAACCTATATAGCACATGGAACTCTGCTTAATACCTTGTGGCAGCCTGGATGGGAAGGGAGTTTGGGGGAGAATGGATACATGTATATGTATGGCTGAGTCCCTTCGCTGTTCACCTGACACTATCACAACATTGTTAACTGGCTATACTCCAATACAAAATAAAAAGTTCACAAAAAGAAGTGTGGCTTTCCAAAATCTTCCTCCATATTTACATACTGATGGTGGTATGATTTGCTCCACCCATCAACGCCATGGTAACTGACAGTTTTCCTGTAGGCAGCAGTAGAGCTATGAAAATCTTGTTCCTGCTGTTGGGCCTGGGGCGAGAAGCTGACTCCAAAGTTCTGGGGAGAAGAGAGTGATGCAGAAAAGAGAGTGAACAGGCAACCTTGGGTCTTGTGGACTGATGTCTTGGCATTTCATTGCTAGGAGTAAAAATCTACTAACACTAACCCAAGTGAAATGGGAAATTTACTGGAAGGACACAGCATTTCCATAGAATTTAAGGACAGAAAGTTTAGCTGGACCTCATAAGGGTTTGGATTAAAAAACTGAAAAGATAGAAACTAAGATGACCTAATTGTTTCTCAGATAATTATGTCTTCTCTTTCTCCTTCTTTCTCTTTATAATTATGTCTTCTCTTTCCCCTTCTTTTTCTCTTCAATATTGTTTCTCTTCCTCTTCCCTCTCATTCCCCTACCCATTTTTTTTTCTACCAGCGTGGGACATTTTGCTCATGCCTAACCCAATCCTAGGTTTATGCCACATTTCTATTTCAACGTGAAAGGGAGACCAAGTGGAGGGCTATATGTCAATGCTTAAATCCATGCATGAGAAACCCTCTTAGCCGATTTGGGTTGTGTCTACATCCACTTCAGCTTCCCAGGTAGCTCAGTGGTAAAGAATCTGCCTGCCATGCAGGAGACACAAGAGAACCAAGTTTGATCCCTGGGTCAGAAAGATCCCCTGAAGGAGGAAATGGCAATTCAATCTAATATTCTTGCTTGGACAATCCTATGGACAGATGAGCCTGGCGGGTTACAGTCTATAGGGTCACAGAAAGTTGGACATNGGAATAAGGAGGGATAGAAGTACAAAGCTGTCAGCAAATGAGGATGGACATGTACACACTGCTATATTTAAAATGGAAAACTAACAAGGACCTACTGTATAGCACAGGGAACTCTGCTCGATGTTCTGTGTGTGGCAGCCTGGATGGGAGGGGAGTCTGGGTGAGAACAGAAACATATATGTGTATGGCTGAGTCTCTTTGCTGTTCACCTGAAACTATCACAACAGTGTTTGTTAATCGGCTATACTCCAATAAAAAATAAAATGTTAAAAAAAAATTGAGGTCAGAGACTTCTGGTTCCTGTTTGGTTGTGTAAGGAGTTTAGGAGCTAGCATTAGCATCCTCACAAGATAATAACCAACTAACTAAATACCAACAACTCTTCTTAGACCCAGAACCATCAGAGAATTTAGGTAATGGGGACACTGCTGTCTCCAAAATCAGCGAGACAAAAAAGCAACATTTAAAAATATGCCCAGGGTATTCCTGCTCTCCAAATGTTGGAGTAGAGGATAAAAGAGCTTGTGACAGTGGCAGGTCTTTTCCCCCTCCTTACATCAAATATGTGGCATCTCTTAACACTAGCGCTCCAACTCTATGTCATCAAAATATATGTCAACCCATTCAGGTCAATAATAACACTCCCTGGAGTTAGCGTTAGACTTCACAGATTGAACATTCAGTGCCACAAGACTGTCCTCATTTAAGCTGCTGGCCACAAACAAGGCGCCTGGGCTACTGACATTTCTACCCAGCTGCCTGTACATTCATAGATCCCCTTGACACTCCCTCGGGTTTGCTAATTTACTGGAATTCTGAGAACTCAGGAGGACACTTGGCTTACTATGGTTGGTTTATGATAAAGGATACAACTCAGGAACAGCCAAATTTGGAAGAGATGCATAGGGAAAAATGTGGAACATAGGATGAGGGGGTGGGGTCAAGGAAACAAAAGCAAAAGTTAACTGATAGGACCTAATCAAACTTACTATTGACAAAGAAACCATTGAGAAAATGAAAACGTATTGAATTAGAAAGATATCTGCAAATGTTAATGACTGATCAGTTCAGTTGCTCAGTCGTGTCCGACTCTTTGTGACCCCATGAATTGCAGCATGCCAGGCCTCCCTGTCCATCACCAATTCCTGGAGTTCACTCAGACTCACGTCCATTGAGTCAGTGATGCCATCTAGCCATCTCATCCTCTGTCGTCCCCTTCTCCTCCTACCCTCAATCCCTCCCAGCATCAGAGTCTTTTCCCATGAGACAACTCTTCGCATGAGGTGGCCAAAGTACTCGAGTTTCAGCTTCAGCATCATTCCTTCCAAAGAAATCCCAGGGCTGATCTTCAGAATGGACTGGATGGATCTCCTTGCAGTCCAAGGGACTCTCAAGAGTCTTCTCCAACACCACAGTTCAAAAGCATCAGTTCTTTGGCGCTCAGCCTTCTTCACAGTCCAACTCTCACATTCATACATGACCACTGGAAAAACCATAGCCTTGACTAGACGGACGTTTGTTGGTAAAGTAATGTCTCTGCTTTTGAATATGCTATCTAGGTTGGTCATAACTTTTCTTCCAAGGAGTAAGCGTCTTTTAATTTCATGGCTGCAGTCACCATCTGCAGTGATTTTGGAGACCCCCAAATAAATTCTGACACTGTTTCCACTGTTTCCCCATTTATTTGCCATGAAATGATGGGATCAGATGGCAAGATCATCGTTTTCTGAATGTTGAGCTTTAAGCCAACTTTTTCACTCTCCTCTTTCACTTTCATCAAGAGGCTTTTTGTTCCTCTTCACTTTCTGCCATAAGGGGTTAATATCCAAAATACAGAAACAACTCATACAACTCCCAGAAAAAAAAAATAACCTGATTAAAAACTAGCAAAAGGGGGACTTCCCATGTGGTCCAGTGGTTAAGACTGTGCACTTCCAACACAGGGGCACAGGTTCAATTCCTAGTTGGGGAACTAAAATCCTATGTGCAAAATACTCGAGTAGGTATTTTTCCAAAGAAGGCACAGAGATGGTAAACTGGCATATAAAAAGATGCTCAATATCACTAATCACTGGAGAAATGCAAATCAAGACAATTAGAGATCCCATCACACCTGTCAGAAAGATACCATTAAGAAAACCACAAATAACAAACATTAGTGAGGATGTGGAGAAAAGGGAAGCCTTGTACACTCTTGGTAGCAAAATTAGTGCCAACTAATAGGGAAAACAGTGTTGAGGTTTCTCAATAAACTTAAAACTACTGTTGTTGTTTAGTCACTAAGTCATGTCCAACTGTGTGACCCCATGGACTGTAGCCTGCCAGGCTCCACTGCCATGGCATTTCCCAGGCAAGAATACTGGAATGGGTTGCCATTTTCTTCTCCAGGGGATCTTCCCAATCCAGGGATTGAACCTGAATCTCCTGCACTGGAGGTAGATTCTTCACCACTGAGCCACCAGGGAAGCCCAAGAACTACTATATGATCAAGCAATTCCACACCTGTGTATATGTCTGAAGAAAATGAAAACACTTTCAAAAAGATACACACTTCCCCAGTGTTCACAGCAGCCTTGTTTAAAACAGCCAAGACATGGCGGCAACCTAAATGTCATCCATCAACCCATTAATGGATAAAGATGTGGTACCTATATACACTGGAATACTTCCCGGCAATAAAAAAGAATGAAATTCTGCTATTTACAACATGGATAGATGGAGGGTACTAAATCAGTCAGACTGAGAAAAACAGATACTGTATGATTTCACTTACAGGTGAAATCTAAAGGAAACAAATGAAAATAACAAAACAGAAACAGCCTCACAGATAGAACAAATTAGCAGTTACCAGTGGGGATGGGAAGTGGGGAGGGGACAAGGGTAGGAGGTTAAGAGGTAGAGATGTATAAAATAAATAAGCTACAAGGTTAAGGTTAGCCAATGTAAGCTTTTATATATAGAATGGATAAACAAAAAGCTCCTACTACAAAGCACAGGCAACTATATTCAATATCCCTGTGATAAACCATAATGGAAGAGATATTAAATAGAATAAAGTATTAAAAGGAAAAAAAAATATGTAAGTGAATCACTTTGTTATACAGTAGTAACTACAACATTATAAATCAGCTATATTTCAATTTTAAAAAAATACTGGGGAAAAAAAACACAGGAGAAAATCTAGATGACCCTGAGTTTTTTTGGTGACCTTGAGTTTGGTGATGAGTTTTTTGATTTAACACAACAAAAGCAGGATTGATGAAAGAAAAAAAAAATCGGTAAACTGACATCATTAAAATGACAACTTTCTCTATGAAAGACAGGGTTAAGAGACTAAAAACAAGCTACAGACTGGGAGAAAATCTCTACAAACCACTTATCTGATAAAAGACCAGCATCCAAAATATCTGAACAACTCTTAAAACTCAACAGTAAGACAGACCACACAATTAAAAATGGACAAAATATCAGAACACACCCCTCACCAAGACACATAGATGGTAAGTAAGCAGAAGAGATCCTCATGTCTTATGTCATTAGACTGCAAATAAAAGAATAATAATATAATTTCTAGATACGTGCTACAAAATCCTAAAATTTAAAAAAAACAGAATAAGCATTAAAGGATGGAGAAGATGCGGAGTGACAGGAACCCTCACTCACTGCTGGTGGGAATGGAAAATAGTACACCTGCATGGGAAAATGAGCAGTTTCTTACAATACTTAACTGTATAATCCAGCAACCAGGCTCCTTTGTAGTTTACCAAATTAGTTGAAAACTTACCGTCACAGGGGCTTCCCTGGTGGCTCAGGGGTAAAGAATCTGCCTGCCAATGCAGGAGACACGGGTTTGATCCCCAGTGTGGGAGAATCCCACATGTCACAGAGCAACTGGACCCATGCACCACAACTACTGAGCCCGTGCTTTAGGACCTGGGAACCACACGCAGCCTCTGTGTCCTAAAGGCCAGGCTACACCACAGGAGAAGCTACCACCACAAGACACCTGAACACAGAAACTAGAAGTAGCCCCTGCTCGCCACAACTAGAGAAAAGCTGGTGCAGCAAGGAAGCCCCAGTACAGCCAAAAAAAAAAACCCCACCCAAAACATCTTCATTCATAAAAATACCTGTGTGTGAATTTTTTTATAAAAGGTTTACTCATGATTGCCAAGACTTACAGGTAAACAAGAAATTCTCCAACAGGTGAATGGAAAAATAATCAATGGAACATCAATATAATGCAATGTTATTCTCTATTAAAAGGAAATGAGTCCATTTCTCCATCAGCCTGAGTGGACATCGCGGTTGGGCCATCGAGAAGAAAAACTGCCATGTCCACTGCTTTAGCAAAACCTCAGATGCGTGGCCTCTTGGCCAAATGTCTGCGATTTCATATTGTTGAAGCATTCATGGTCTCCCTGGGGTTTGCAACTATCTGTAAGTTTGCTGTGGCTGAAAAAAGAAAGAAGGCATATGCAGACTTCTACAGAAATTACGATTCCATGAAAGATTTTGAGGAGAAAAGGAAGGCTGGTATCTTTCAGAGTGCAAAGTGATTTGGAATATAAAGAATCTCTTTGGGTTGAGTTCCTTGGAAGTTCGTCACTTCCCTATGCTCCTGAACTATGAAACTATGACTATCTGGGGTGAGAAATAGTCTCTCAATAAAAAAACAATTAACAAATACTGTTGAGAAAAAAAAAAAGGAAATGAGGTATCAAACCAAAAAGACAGAGAGTATCTTAAAATCATATTGTTAAGTGAAAGCAGCCAACATGATAAGGCTACATACTGTATTATTCCAACCACAGTTCTGGAAAGGGAAAAAACCATGGGACAATGAAAAATCTCTGTCTGCAGGGATTTGGGGGTGGGAGGGAGGCATGAATCAATGAATAGGGGGAGCACAGGGGACTTTCAGGGCCTGAAAGTAGAATACATGGCATGGACTTGACAAAAACAAGCTCATTTTACGTTGCTAAAGCCCACACACTGTCTAAACAAAGGTCAACGTTGTCCTAAACTGTGGACTATAATGTATCAGCATTGGTTCAACGAATTTAACAATGTACCACAATAATACAAGATATAAAAAACAGCAAAACTATGTGATGGCAGAGGGGTTAAGTGTGACCTTTCTGTACTTTGTAACCAGGCTTTCTATAAACCTAAAACTGCTGTAGAGAAAGGTAACATCTATCAGGGAAAAAAAAGAAGATGAAGTAAAAAAGGCATTAATATTCATCTCAGATGACTGAAAAAGGCCATCTTCGTTCAGTTGATTTGAAGTTACTTCAGTCACTATGCTGCTAAGTCACTTCAGTTGTGTCTGACTCTGTGTGACCCCACAGACAGCAGCCCACCAGGCTCCCCCTCTCTGGGATCTTCCAGGCAAGAACACTGGAGTGGGTTGCCATTTTCTTCTCCAATGCATCAAAGCGAAAAGTGAAAGTGAAGTCACTGAGTCGTGTCCAACTCTGTGGGACTCCACGGACTGCAGCCCACCAGGCTCCTCCGTCCATGGGATTTTCCAGGCAAGGGTACTGGAGTGGGGTGCCATCGCCTTCTCCATCAGTCACTATGGCACTCTTATAAAGGCCTGCACCCTGCAGACAGAGAATTAAAATCCCGCTGAATGCCATGTTCCAACGATGTGCTCTGATGTGGGTAAGAGTGTCCTGGGGAGGCCTCAGTATATATACAGACAAGTGTTACCTTGATGTATATCAGGGATACCTGTTAGGCAAGAGATTCCCAGAATTCTTTTGACACACACTCTTAGATGATTGCCCAGGGGTCTCTAGGGGCTTCCCTGGTGGCTCAGAGGTTAAAGCGTCTGCCAGCAATGTGGGAGACCTGGGTTCGATCCCTGGGTCGGGAAGTTCCCCTAGAGAAGGAAATGGCAACCCACTCCAGGATTCTTGCCTGGAGAATCCCAAGGACAGAGGAGCCTGGTGGGCTACAGTTCACGGGGTCGCAAAGAGTCAGACACAACTGAGCGACTTCACTTCACTTCAGGGGTCTCTAAACACATGTTCTCCAATCCAACTGATGGCCAGGGCTAAGACAACAGGCTGATGTTGGGTCCACTGTGGACCCTTGAGACCCCTCCTTTAGCAAAATATCCAACTAAGGGGTGAAAACCTGGATCATGTATGAATGTGGAGATGTCGTTCTGAACTCTGTGAACTCCCCTTGCTTGTCACTCAGGGAATCCTAAGGAGCCCACAGGGAGCCTAGGGGTCTGAGAAGGGGTGATGACCTTTAGCATCTGGCAAGGGACCCAGGAGGTGGGAGGCCTCCATCCCTCCAGCAGGTAGGTTATGGTGGGGGTCCCAGGGTCAACTGTATCTTGTCTCAGGGGGGTCCCCACCGCTGTGCTGAGCTCTTGGGGTGCCGTTTACAGGGCTCCAAATCCTAATGGGAATCTGGATGGGAGGTCCCATTTTCAGGGCTATCTGTTTTCAGCACAGCTCCGTCAGGAGAAGTAACTGCAGCTCGAGTGGCCTACAGTTCAAGGCCAGGGCAGGACCTTGGTTAGAAGCCTGTGGACAGCTTCAGGCCTGACGGGAAACTCCAGAGGCAGGAGTGGAGGTCCCTGAAGCCTCTACTGTGACTCAGGGTCTGATGGCANTCACTATGGCACTCTTATAAAGGCCTGCACCCTGCAGACAGAGAATTAAAATCCCGCTGAATGCCATGTTCCAACGATGTGCTCTGATGTGGGTAAGAGTGTCCTGGGGAGGCCTCAGTATATATACAGACAAGTGTTACCTTGATGTATATCAGGGATACCTGTTAGGCAAGAGATTCCCAGAATTCTTTTGACACACACTCTTAGATGATTGCCCAGGGGTCTCTAGGGGCTTCCCTGGTGGCTCAGAGGTTAAAGCGTCTGCCAGCAATGTGGGAGACCTGGGTTCGATCCCTGGGTCGGGAAGTTCCCCTAGAGAAGGAAATGGCAACCCACTCCAGGATTCTTGCCTGGAGAATCCCAAGGACAGAGGAGCCTGGTGGGCTACAGTTCACGGGGTCGCAAAGAGTCAGACACAACTGAGCGACTTCACTTCACTTCAGGGGTCTCTAAACACATGTTCTCCAATCCAACTGATGGCCAGGGCTAAGACAACAGGCTGATGTTGGGTCCACTGTGGACCCTTGAGACCCCTCCTTTAGCAAAATATCCAACTAAGGGGTGAAAACCTGGATCATGTATGAATGTGGAGATGTCGTTCTGAACTCTGTGAACTCCCCTTGCTTGTCACTCAGGGAATCCTAAGGAGCCCACAGGGAGCCTAGGGGTCTGAGAAGGGGTGATGACCTTTAGCATCTGGCAAGGGACCCAGGAGGTGGGAGGCCTCCATCCCTCCAGCAGGTAGGTTATGGTGGGGGTCCCAGGGTCAACTGTATCTTGTCTCAGGGGGGTCCCCACCGCTGTGCTGAGCTCTTGGGGTGCCGTTTACAGGGCTCCAAATCCTAATGGGAATCTGGATGGGAGGTCCCATTTTCAGGGCTATCTGTTTTCAGCACAGCTCCGTCAGGAGAAGTAACTGCAGCTCGAGTGGCCTACAGTTCAAGGCCAGGGCAGGACCTTGGTTAGAAGCCTGTGGACAGCTTCAGGCCTGACGGGAAACTCCAGAGGCAGGAGTGGAGGTCCCTGAAGCCTCTACTGTGACTCAGGGTCTGATGGCACGGAGGGGAGTGCCTGTCATTTGGTATTTTTACCAGAGTCCACAGCCTTTTTGTTTTTTTCTGTGGGAACTATTCCAGGTGGGCCATTTTACAAGTAATAGCTTAAATGGCCTCAAATATATTTCAACATTTTTTATGTTCTGATGTCCTCAGAAGAGATGTCATTAATGTCACATCACTCATGCTCATGGCACAAGCAGGTCAGACCCTGCCTGCAGAGACCATGTGCAGTGGCAGTGGTGCTGAGGTTCTCTGAGTGTGACCAGGTAAAGGTGAAGGCCAAGTGTGCTGAGAGGCTGCTGAAATAGACACTGAACAGAAAAGATTTAGCCAAATCTGTGAGGGCAGGATATTTAGCAGCTGCTGAGTGGATGGAGTCAGTCATTTCCAAAATGATGGGGGCTGGGAATTGGGGCTTATTTGGTGAAACGACAGCCTCAGAGTTGCCATAATCCAATGTGAGATGTCATTCATTCTTTCCAGGTTTGTGAACAGACCAAATACGCCAATTAAAAGGAGGGGTTAATCACTTCCTCATTAAACAGTTTGTATAATGGTTTTCCATCTTTCAAAACCCTATTTACATTGGGCCATATTAAGTAATTAGCAATAAAGGTCAGTGGGGTTCCATTTATCAATATAATTTTCCAGTGGCAGAAACTAAATTAAAATTTCATTTATGATTCACTGGATCAGATCTTCCTTCCTCTAAAGCAGCACTGAAGTGATTTCAGAAAGGAGCTTCATCTGGGTGTTCATTGTGGTTGGAGGTTGGGAATGGGGCAAAAATTCTTGCCCAAAGCCAGGAGCTTGTGTGGCTGGAATCTCCTGTCATCTCTAGAGTGGAGGACTCAGACTTCTTATCAGGTTGGGGCACAAAGGGAAAAGGAAGGTGTTAAAAAGAAGCAGTAGACCCCTAAAGGAAAGCTATGACAAACCCAGTGTATTAAAAGAGACATCACTTTGCCAAAAAAGGTCTGTATAGTCAAAAGCTATGGCTTTTCCAGTAGTATGGATGTGAGAATTGGGCCACAAAGAAGGCTGAGCACCAAAGAATCTTCCCCAGGAATGTCATCTTAAACCAGTCTGAGCTTATTTTTGCTTTTAATTTGCTGGCCAGCACCAATGAGGTAATCAGCCACATAGGTTTTTATTATCCCTCAAAGCAAGATAATTCACTCTTTCCATATCCTTTTGGCCTTCTACCCATCTAAGCCTTCCATTTGGACACCTCTCCACTCCCTAGATGTGATGCTGTCTGATTCAATCACTTAATAAAACCAATTAAACCTTTAAAATTTATTCATTGTATTTTTGTTATTTAACAGATCAGTGGGGCTTAAACTGAAACAAAGAGCAAAGAAAATGTCTGACTACTCATGACAAAGACAAAGGTGGGAAAGAAAAATATGCATGTGCAATTACTTCTTTTTTGATAAAGAAATACCAAATCAAGATGCTCAAGAAATGGACTTTCTTGGTGGTCCAGTGGTTAAAACTCTGCCTTCCAGCACAAGGGGTGTGGGTTCAATCAGTGGGGGAACTAAGATCCCACATGCCACACAGTGTGGCCAGAAATTAAACTTGTGAAGAAAAAAAATTTCACTAAAGCCTTAAAATGATGTACACTGGTTATTTGGGAGTGGCTGAAGCAAGACCACTTGAGGGGCCAGGATGCCCTGGCATGAGTCTACTTTTGACAGTCTTATCTTACAGATTTTTGCTAACCTTCCCATGATGATTTAAAATTAACTGAGTAATATGCATATACCATATCTTTATATTTAATAGCCTTTATTTTAATTAACTTACTTTTGCTTTGAACTTTTTAAGTTTAGTAGTTTTTACTTATCTACAGAGGAAACCCTTCTAAGATTTACTCCTTTAAATGCTAACCCTTATAAAAGTTTAAACCATAAAAAATGAAAAGTTTCAAATCTCCTTTTAACAAAAATAACAAGGGGGCATCAAAGTTTCTTATAGCTCACTCTGGAGGCTTTTTCAGAAATAAGTAATGCATGAGGAATTTGCACAGGTAATGCATGAGGAATTTGCATGTAACCCATTAAATATACTAGGATTTTCAGTGATTTTATGTACATTTTGAATAGTTTTCCTCATGAATTCATTTGCTTCAGCAGTACTGTAACACTTAAAATTTCAAAGTTCTCTAAGGACAAGCACATATAAAAAACTGACCTACAAATGTAAAAGCCACCTAAGAACTCAAATACACCCATCTCATATCTTGAGGATCTCTTGCCTAAAAGGAAAGAATATTCTGTTTAGTTCCAGAGTTTTTTGTCTTATGCCCACTGTCTGTCAACATACATTGAAAGCTTGAGAATCATAAATACTATACACTCAGTATTAAATAATGTCACAGACTATGAAGGGAAACTAAAGAACTGAACAGGGCATTCCCTGGTGATCCAGTGGTTAAGGGTTCACCTTCCCGTGCAGGGGGTAGAGGTTCAATCCCTGGTCTGGGAGCTGAGATCACACATATCTTGGGGCCAAAAAACCAAAACATGAAACAAGTAATGTAACAAATTCAATGAAGTCTTTAAAAATGGTCCACATCAAAAAAATGTTTAAAAAAACCTGTAACATTCAATATATAAATGTATACAAGGAAAGAAATGCAAATATTTTAATCAGTGAGATTAGCAGCCTATTTCCCTAAATTCAGAAGAAACTCAGATTCCCAGGCTTGAGGTCCAGATCTCCCACTGCGGGAATACAATCGCTGGAGTATGTCAGAACTGACTCATTAGGAAAGACTGTGATGCTGGGAAAGACTGAAGGTAGGAGGAGAAAGGGATGGCAGAGGATGAGATGGTTGGATGGCATCACCGACCTGATGGACATGAGTTTGAGCAAGCTCCGGGAGATGGTGAAGGAGGGAAGCCTGGCATGCTGCAGTCCATGGAGTCACAAGAGTCAAACACAACTGAGTGACTGAACTGAGAGCGTGTCAGTGGTGAGGGTCAGCCACCTGAACAGCCAGAGAAATGAACTCTGGAGGCTCCAACAAACGCTCCCTCTCCAGGCTTCAATTCTCACATGTGAGAAAACTCTTCACCAGATTCAATGTAAAGTTCTAACTTAAATGAATTCGCCAATTCATAAACTGTTGTCCAAGGAGACACAATTCCTGACCTTCACAGACATTTTCAACACACTCAAATCACTCTAAGTAGTTCGTATGTACAGTTACAGTGCAAAGTTCAACCTGGTAATCAACAATTAGGGTCTCAGGGCATCACTCTGTACCCCCCACCATCACAAGTGCATCCCCACCTTTCCAGGGCTGTATCTTCTCTCACTATAAAGGCTCCTTCCATGGTTGGTGAGAGCAGGTAGGACACTTGCAGGGGAAGGCTCCCCAGACAGAACAACTGGTCCTCTGAGTACTTCGCTTTGCAGGCTCAAGGGGGCCTTAGCTTAGAGCTAACAGCTCTAAGAGGGGCCTTAGCTAAGAGCTAAGAGCCTACAGGTCTGGGCTTCCCACTGTCATTGCCATGAACTCCATTGATATTTTAAATGACACATCCCCAGTGTTTGAATAATCCAACAGAACCATTCAACCCAGTACTTATGTATAAAGAAGGGAAGAAAACTGTAAGGCATTTTTTTCTATTTCAAGAACAAAACACAAATATCTATTCCTTTCAGAAAGTAAATGTCAGCCAATTATCATTTCCATGGCAAGAAACTGTAAATAAAAATTGAAGAAAAGAAAAAAAAAAGATCTTGAATGTTACTTACAGTCAGTTATGTGACAAAAAAAGAAAAATGTAACTAATGGAATGGTATAATGGAACATTTTTTTCTGAAATTCACCTCTTTCTTCCCTTTTGGAAATATTTTTATATTCTCTTTCAAGATCTATTGATTAAATACTTTTACAGTTACTAAAGGTGGAGATTTAGGACTTCCCTGGTGGTCCAGTGGCTAGGACTGCGCTCTCACTGCAGGGGACCCGGGTTCAATCCTTGATCGTGTTAAATCCTTGGTTGGATCTAGTGGGAACTAGATCCCACATGCCTTAACTAGGATCCATACAGCTAAAAAAAAAAAAAAAGGCTTACAAGTGAATAAGGTGACAAACTCAGGGAGGGACAAGGCTGACCTGGAACTAGGATGAAAAGGTCGATCAACCAGGAGTCTCCCAAGAGGAACCTCCACCCAAAGGGCTTAAACAAAATAGGATGTCTGTGGCTGGGAAAGCTTGTGGGGCGGAGTAAGGAGGGGAAGGGGATGGCACAAGACTTAAATACAGTGTAGTTCCCGGCGGTTAATTTCTGGTTTCTTCTCACGGAAAACATACACAGACAAAAAACTCAACTTTAAAGAGTCATTCATGGCTCTGTGGATTAATAATAAACAATTNAAGAGTCAAACACAACTGAGTGACTGAACTGAGAGCGTGTCAGTGGTGAGGGTCAGCCACCTGAACAGCCAGAGAAATGAACTCTGGAGGCTCCAACAAATGCTCCCTCTCCAGGCTTCAATTCTCACATGTGAGAAAACTCTTCACCAGATTCAATGTAAAGTTCTAACTTAAATGAATTCGCCAATTCATAAACTGTTGTCCAAGGAGACACAATTCCTGACCTTCACAGACATTTTCAACACACTCAAATCACTCTAAGTAGTTCGTATGTACAGTTACAGTGCAAAGTTCAACCTGGTAATCAACAATTAGGGTCTCAGGGCATCACTCTGTACCCCCCACCATCACAAGTGCATCCCCACCTTTCCAGGGCTGTATCTTCTCTCACTATAAAGGCTCCTTCCATGGTTGGTGAGAGCAGGTAGGACACTTGCAGGGGAAGGCTCCCCAGACAGAACAACTGGTCCTCTGAGTACTTCGCTTTGCAGGCTCAAGGGGGCCTTAGCTTAGAGCTAACAGCTCTAAGAGGGGCCTTAGCTAAGAGCTAAGAGCCTACAGGTCTGGGCTTCCCACTGTCATTGCCATGAACTCCATTGATATTTTAAATGACACATCCCCAGTGTTTGAATAATCCAACAGAACCATTCAACCCAGTACTTATGTATAAAGAAGGGAAGAAAACTGTAAGGCATTTTTTTCTATTTCAAGAACAAAACACAAATATCTATTCCTTTCAGAAAGTAAATGTCAGCCAATTATCATTTCCATGGCAAGAAACTGTAAATAAAAATTGAAGAAAAGAAAAAAAAAAGATCTTGAATGTTACTTACAGTCAGTTATGTGACAAAAAAAGAAAAATGTAACTAATGGAATGGTATAATGGAACATTTTTTTCTGAAATTCACCTCTTTCTTCCCTTTTGGAAATATTTTTATATTCTCTTTCAAGATCTATTGATTAAATACTTTTACAGTTACTAAAGGTGGAGATTTAGGACTTCCCTGGTGGTCCAGTGGCTAGGACTGCGCTCTCACTGCAGGGGACCCGGGTTCAATCCTTGATCGTGTTAAATCCTTGGTTGGATCTAGTGGGAACTAGATCCCACATGCCTTAACTAGGATCCATACAGCTAAAAAAAAAAAAGGCTTACAAGTGAATAAGGTGACAAACTCAGGGAGGGACAAGGCTGACCTGGAACTAGGATGAAAAGGTCGATCAACCAGGAGTCTCCCAAGAGGAACCTCCACCCAAAGGGCTTAAACAAAATAGGATGTCTGTGGCTGGGAAAGCTTGTGGGGCGGAGTAAGGAGGGGAAGGGGATGGCACAAGACTTAAATACAGTGTAGTTCCCGGCGGTTAATTTCTGGTTTCTTCTCACGGAAAACATACACAGACAAAAAACTCAACTTTAAAGAGTCATTCATGGCTCTGTGGATTAATAATAAACAATTTAAAATACTGCATAGCATGAAATGCACCACGGAGGGCAAGTAAAGGGGAAGATGGCTTTTGGGAATACCGGAAAAATATCTGGAAATTGAGGTATTTGTTTCCTGTCCTGGGAAGAGCTGGAGTAGGGAGGCAGGGTCGTGGATTTGTGACACTGTTCTTCATACATTTGAAAAGTGAAGGGAAATAAGAGTTCCCCCACCCCAGGGAGAAAGGAGGGACCCCACAGACCACTGCTCCTCTAATGCAGGGACCCCGAATACTGAGTCACGATTGTCTCGTTACAACCCCTCTCCGTCGACACCACACAACCTGGAGCAGACACAGCCGCAGTGGTGAGAAGAGAGGCCGCTCCGGGTCCCAACTGCCCGCTGAGTCCGTGCAATGCGTGCCGCGCTGGGGGTGGGTGGACTTGGGTCCGCGGGTCCGAAGTTGACCACGGGGAGGCCCGGGTCCCACCATGGCCAGTTCCAGCAGGTCCCTCAGCCCCTGTCTTCCAACACCCGGCTCCCCCAGCTCACCATTTTTTGATTTCTTGGCTTCCCAGTCATCCACTCCACGACTGCCGCGGCAAGCGCAGGTCACACTGACAGAGGATGCCGCGGAGCCACGCGAGCCTTTTAAGGACACGGAGAGGGGGATCTGCTGCGCTGCGGGAGCGAATGGGAACCAGCACGCAGTCCACGCCACCCACGCCAGACACTGGAGCGTCGCCTACAGGCGCTCACACGTACGTAACCGGCGACTTTCCTGATTGGACAACTCGCAAGGCCCCGCCCTGCTGTGCCTGAGTGACAGCAGGCCGGAGGTCACGTCTTTGCTTGGACCTTGACCTGGCAGGGAGGCCGGAACTATCCCCTCCATGGTCACTGCATTGAACCAGATGGCCGCGAGGCCCTCACGGAACTGTGACACTTCCCCAAAACAGACACTGAGAAGTGGCCTCACCATGTGTAACAATGAGTCTCGTCCCACTTTTGATCTTTAACCATTTGTTGTGAGAGACCCATTCTTCCCTACCTACCCTCCCTTGTTTGAAAGACTGAAAAGCCCTGTCACCCCACCCCATCCTCGGGGGCACTTGGCTCAAGTGGGACGGGGAACCCCACAATCCTAGACTAGCTATGAAGCTACAGGGCATGTGTGAAACACAGACCGAGAAACCACCGGAAGACTTTTTCAATGTAATTTCTTTCATACTTATTTGTTGAAAGGTCAAAGGAGGCAAAACTGAAAGAAAACTGCAGAGTGAAAAATAAAAGATGTTGAAGGTATGGAAGAATAAACAGAGAATCACAACTGCCATCATGTAAGGGGCAGGTTGGTGATGAATGAGGCCTGGGAAGGTTGGAGTCCCTCTCACCAATGCCCACAGGTCATTTATTAATTTTCATGAAGATTCCAAGGATGTTTCAATTATCACTAAATCTAGCCAGGAAACCTTTTGTATATCCTTTTCTAAATATATTTGCTGATGGTTTTTTTTTTTTAATTTGAAGGATAATTGCTTTACATGCTGATAAAAATTTTAAGCAGTAATTAAGGTTGGCAACAAGCAAAATTTGTATGTTAGTTTGTCCTATAAAGTGGCAATCTGAGTTTTCACTCATGGTTTTGGCAACAACAATCAGTAAGAAGCCAAGTGTCAACTCAGAAAGGATGGGTTCATTGAATTCATCATCATATGTAGTTTTTATAAACAAAGGGTATTGCTATGGAAAGATCTGGAGGGTTTATCAATAGAGCAAATAAGTACAGTTTATTAAAGTATATAGTGGAGAAGAAAATGGCACCCCACTCCAGTATTCTTGCCTGGAGAATTCCATGGACAGAGGAGCCTGGCAGGCTACAGCCCATGGGGTTGCAAGAGTCAGATACAACTTAGGGACTAAACAACAATATTTCAGCATATATAAATACCAAGTTACTTTTTCTATAACCTACAGAGAAAGGTGGAACGTGGACCTCCACCCAAGGGTTGGTTGAATAGTGGAGAGGAGTTTGGCCTGTTTTTTTTTTTAAGCTGTGGTTAGGGACGTAGGCTATGGTGGCAGATCCCATATAGCCTTTCTTATCACCTTGTACAGATTTGGGGCACAAAGGGGAGAAGGGGTAAGACTTTAAAGTTGTCATCAGTCACATAATAGGAAATACATATCCTGGTCTCAGACCCTCATTCCTGGCACAGGGCTCCTAAAACCCTTGTAAATTCCTAAGGGAGGGATTTCCCTGGTAGTCCAGTGGCTAAGACTCCCCACTCCCAATGCAGGGGGCCTGATTTGATCCCTGGTCAGAGAACTAGATCCTGTATACTGCAACTAAGACCTAGTATAGCCAAATAAATAATTTTTAAAAATTCCTAAGGGATAAGAGCACTAGGACTATCTCTCATTCTATTGAAGTGACTCTGGATGGGCTCCTGGGTGAGGGGCCAGTCACCGGAAAGACCAAGTCGTGATCACGAACTTGGAATTTTCAGCCCAACACCCTCATCCTTCAGAAAGGGGAGAGGGGCTGAAAATGAAGTTAACAATTAATATGTCTACGTGAGGAAGCCTCCATAAAATCCCAGTGGTATGGGGGGATTCAGAGGGCTTCCAGGTTGGTGGTCCATGTACAAGGAGGGTGACGCACCCTAGCTCCAAGGGACTCTCTCAGACTTCACCCTATGTGTCACTTCACCTGTATCACTTATCATATCCTTTAATAAACTGGTAAATGTATTAATAACTTCAGTGTGTCTGAGTTCTGTGAGCTGCTCTTGCAAACAGAATCCAAGGAGGGGCCTATGAGAACTTCTGATTTGTAGCCATGTCAGACAGAAGTTGTCAGTAATCTGGGGACCTACTCCTTGTGACTGGCATCTGAAATTGTGTGTAGGGGCCAGTGCTGACAGTTTTGTGAGACTTAGCTCTTAACCTGTAGAATCTGATGCTGTCCCAGGGCAGATAGTGTTAGGATTGAGTTAAGTTGTAGGACACCCCACTGGTGTCACAGAGAATTAATTATTGTGGGGGCAAAACCTTCACATATTTGGTGACTGAAGTATCAGAACTGAAGAGTTCTGGGTAAAAGTAAAAGAGATGCCCAGGTAGGAAGAACTGGGTTTTTTTCCACTCAGGAAGAAGATATCAGCAGTTAAACATTAAAAAATGGAGTTAGAGACCTCTGATCAGCAGATAAGGAGCTTAAAAGGTTAAGCTGAGAGGTCAGCAGAGAGGTCAGTCCCATCCTCAACAAATAGACTTTTTATAAAAAACAAAGAAACTTAAAAATCAATGACTTTTCTTTAATCTATCAAAGGACTGAGGTCACAGGGTGATGTACTGTCTCCAAAGTTGGAAAGAGACTGAAAAATAGCCATTTTGAAATATGCCTACAATATTCTGCTCTTAACAAGTCTTGTCCTCAAAAGAATGTTTCAACTTAGAGAATGAATTTATAGTTGCTGGGGGGAAAACAGGGAGAAGGGATAGTTAGGGAGTTTAGGATGGATATATACACACTTCTCTATTTAAAATTGGTAACCAACAAGGACCTGCTGTATAGCACAAGGAACTCCGCTCAGTGTTATGTGGCAGCCTGGATGGGAGGGGAGTTTGAGTGATAATGGATACATGTACATGTATGGGTTAGTCCCTTGCTGTTCACCTAAAACTATCACAATATTGTTACTCAGTTATACTCCAATACAAAATAAAAAATAATAAAAAGAATCTATGTCATAAGAGGCTAACCAACTGGGATCCTACCAGTGCCAGAGGGTAGTGCTGTGGTGGGAGGCAAAGAGTCAACTGGACTCCCCACTAGTCTTTCTGCTGACCTCTCAGCAAACACATGGTATGTTTTCTAAAACAACTCCAATTCTCCAACACCAACTGGGTGTCCTGCAGTGCAATTCAAGTCTGACACAAACTAACCAGAATTAACATCAGATTCCACAGTTTGTGGGTTGAATGCTATGGCTGTACCTACCATAAGATGCCAGCTGCAAAGTGGGCAGGGGCCGGGCTAAACACATTTCTGCCTGACCCACCACAAATTTAGAGGTTCCCTGGACAACACCTCATCTTTGTTAATTGTCTAAAGCAGCTGTCAGAATGAAGACAAGCACTACTTATTACCAGCAGTTTATTTGATTTTTAAAAACTTTCAATTCTGTATTGGGGTTGCTTAGTCACTAAATCGTGTCTGACCCTTTTGTGACCCATGGACTGCAGCCTGCCAGGCTCTTCTGTCCATGGGATCTGCCAGGCAAGAATACTGGAGTGGGCTGCCTTTTCCTTCTCCAGGGGATCTTCCTGACCTAGGGACTGGACCTGTGTCTCCTGCATTGGCAGGCGGGCTCCCAGTGGAGCCACCTGGGAAGCCCCTCTATTGGGCTATTTATGTTTGAGACAGTGCGTGTGTGCTCCATCACTTCTGGCTTTTATCAGGAACAGCCATGTGGAAAGGGTGCCCAGGGCAAAGTGGTTGGGGTGGGGGAGTCAGGGAGCTTCCATGTTATCTACACACATGACAGGTTCCTGGCTCACTGATGGGTTCACCAAGTCAGATCTCTCTGAATCCCGAGCTTTAGGGGGTTTCCATAGAGTTTTCTTATGTTGACAACTGGAGAAGGACTCAATCTCCAGCACCTCCTTCCTCTCTGGAGGCTGGGAACTGGGCTGAAAGTTCTTCCTGGTCACCTGGTGACCAAATCCCTACCCTGAAGCCATCCAGGGCCTTGGAAACAGTTGCCTCATTACAACATAAAATGCTCTTATCACCGATAGAGGTGGTATGGTTAGATAGCCTCACTGACTCAATGGATATGGATTTGAGCAAACTCCCAGAGGTAGTGGAGGACTGGAGCCTGGTGTGCTACAGTCCATGGGGTCACAAAGAGTCAGAAACGACTCAGCGACTAAAAACAACATCACCGGTATCACTGAGAGTCCAAGGGCCTCGGGAAATCTTTGCTAAGAACTGTGGACAAAGACCAAACATTTTTCTTATCACACCAGAGAAAGGCAGAGCCCAGGGACACAGGCTTATTAAAATACTGAGACCAGATCATGGGATGATACAACTTTCCTCTTAGCCACAATGAACCACTACATCAGAAGACATATGTTTAATCACAGTAGGGAACTGGGAAACAATGGTATGTTCCAGAACTTATTTAGGAGTCTCTAAAGGGCTGCAATGCAGGAGACCTGAGTTCGATCTCTTAGTTGAGAAGATCCCCTGGAGGAGGGCACGGCAACCCACTCTGGTATTCTTGCTTGGAGAATCGCATGGACAGAGGAGCCTAGTGGGCTACAGTCCATGGGGTTGCAAAGAGTCAGACACAACTGAGCGACTAACACAGTACCCCCAAGGTAGATAGGGGAGACAAAAGCAAGGACAGCTGAGGCTATTTTACCTCTGACAGCAACAACAAATAGTCAACAGAACTTAAGTTTAGTCAAACATCAAACCTGACATTAAAGGCCTATTTACCTCAGTTCCTTTTCACAGTACAACCTGTCCAGTATCTGCCAAAAAAATTCAAAGGCACAAAAAAAATTTAAAAAACACATCTTCAGGAGACAGTTTAGACAGCTCTTTATAGGAAAATGCCCTCAGCAGGGCGGCCCTTTCCTTGTCATTTCAGCAAAGCTATAATGGAACTAACTTTTAAACGCGGCACCTCAATGCCCTATTCATCTCCTGCCCAAGCACACCTTTCCAGTATTTAATCACACAAAACCTTGACTAGTTTGTCAGTTCTTTCTGTAAATCAAGAGGTTGAGAGGGAGGAGATGTATGGATACTTATAGCTGATTCATGTTGCTCAGCGGAAACCAACACAACATTGTAAAGCAATTATCCTCCAATTAAAGATAAATTTAAAAAAAGTAGAAGTGAATAAATAGAATAAGAAGTTAACAGATGACCATATATCATCCCTAGATTCCCCTTTAGGAACCTCACAAACAAACTGTGTGACCAAATTGTGTGATTTATGTCTAGAGGAAGAACACAAGTCAATGAGACAGCATGTAGTGGGGAAAAGGGACAACTCTGATCCCCAACTGTTGCAGGGAAAAGCCAACTCTGACTCTATGATGGAAATGGTTTCTTTGACTTGCTTTTCCTTGCTGTTGTTACTCTAATCATACATAATGGCCTGCTTCAGAGGACCCTGCCCCTTTGTATGCATGTGTTAGTCGCTCAGTTGTGGCTGATGCTTTGTGACCCAATGGACTGTAGCGCACCAGAATCCCCTGTCCATGGGATTCTCCAGACAAGAATACTGGAATTGATTGCTATTTCCTCCTCTAGGGGATCTTCCAGACTCAGCGATTGAATCCAGGTCTCCCACATTGTAGGAGGATTCTCTACCAACTGAGCTACCAGAAAGTCCGACTGTTAAACTATAGTGCTTGTGTTTAGCTAACAGGTATATAATCTCACTCTGCCCACCTGTGAATGGCTACAATAAAAAGAAAAGATTAACACACCCCTTCCAAATGCTAGACCTTCCTGGAGATGTTTTGCAAGACTTGTTCAGTCGCTCAGTCGTGTCTGATTCTTTGCAGCCCCATGGACTGCAAGACGCCAGGGTTCTCTGTCTTTCACCATCTCTCAGAGCTTGCTCACATTCATGTCTATTGAGACGGTGATGGCATCCAACCATCTCATCCTCTGTCATGCCCTTCTCCTTCTGCCCTCAATCCTTCCCAGCATCAGAGTCTTTTCCAGTGACACAGCTCTTCGCATCAGGTGGCCAAAGTATTGGAGATTCTGCTTCAGCATCAGTCCTTCTGATGGACACTCAGGACTGATCTCCTTTAGGATGGACTGGTTGGATCTCCTTGCAGTCCAAGGGACTCTCAAGAGTCTTCTCAACACCATAGTTCAAAAGCATCAATTCTTCAGTGCTCAGCTTTCTTTATGGTCCAACTCACATCCATCCATGACTGCTAGAAAAACCATAGCTTTGACTATATAGACCTTTGTCGGTAAAGTAATGTCTCTGCTTTTTAATATGCTGTCTAGGTTGGTCATAGCTTTTCTTCCAAGAAACAAGTGTCTTTTAATTTCATGGCTGCGTTACCATCTGCAGTGACTTTGGAGCCCCCCACCTCCAAATAAAGTCTGTCACTGTTTCCATTGTGTCCCCATCTATTTGCCATGAAGTGCTGGGACTGAATGCATGATCTCAGTTTTTTGAATGTTGAGTTTTAAGCCAATTTTTTCACCCTCCTCTTTCACTTTCATCAAGAGGCTCTTTAGTTCTTCTTTGCTTTCTGCCATAAGGGTGGTGTTATCTGCATATCTGAGGTTATTGCTGTTTCTCCTGGCAATCTTGATTCCAGCTTGTGCTTCATCCAGTCCAGTATTTCGCATGATGTACTCTGTAAATAAGTTGAATACAGTCTTGACATACTCCTTTACCAATTTGGAACCAGTCCATTTTTCCATGTCTGGTTCTAACTTGATTTTTGACCTGCATNCTTCATTCAGTCCAGTATTTCGCATGATGTACTCTGTAAATAAGTTGAATACAGTCTTGACATACTCCTTTACCAATTTGGAACCAGTCCATTTTTCCATGTCTGGTTCTAACTTGATTTTTGACCTGCATACAGGTTTCTCAGGAGGCACGTCAGGTGGTCTGGTATTCCCATCTCTTTCAGAATTTTCCAAAGTTTATTGTGATCCACACAGTCAAAGGCTTTGGCATAGTCAATAAAGCAGAAATAGATGTTTTTCGGGAACTCTCTTGCTTTTTCCATGATCCAGCGGATATTGGCAATATGATCTCTGGTTCCTCTGCCTTTTCTAAAACCAGCTTGAACATCTCAAAGTTCACAGATAACATATTGCTAAAGCATGGCTTGGAGAATTTTGAGCATTACTTTACTAGTGTGTGAGATGAGTGTAATTGTGTGGTGATTTGAGCATTCTTTGGCATTACTTTTCTTTGGGATTGGAATGAAAACTGACGTTTTCCAGTCCTGTGGCCACTGCTGAGTTTTCCAAATTTGCTGGCATATTGAGTGCAGCACTTTCACAGCTGCAGGGAACATCAACAAAAGACATGGGCTTCCCTCGTAGCTCAGTCGGTAAAGAGTCTGCCTGCAATTCAGAAGACCCCAGTTTGATTCCTGGGTCAGGAAGATCCATTGGAGAAGGAAACTTCAACCCACTCCAATACTCTTGCCTGGAGAATCCCACGGACAGAGGAGCCTGGCAGGCTACAGTCCATGAGGTCGCAAGAAAATACAAAATATATGCATCATGGAAATCCCATAAGGAGAAGAGAGGGAGAATAGTAGAAAGCTTATTTAAAGAAATAACTATTGGGACTTCTCTGGTGGTCCAGTGGTTAAGAACTCTGAGCTCCCCACGCAAGGGCCCTGGTTTGATTGCTGGTCAGGGAACTAGATCCTGCCTGCCGAAGCTAAAGAGCCTACATGCTAACTAAAGATCCCACAAACCGCAGCTAGGACCTAGCACAGCCAAAAGAAAAAGTATTACAAAGATTTTTAAAAAGATGAAAAAAATTACATAATCACCTCAATAGATGCAGAAATAGAATTTGACAAAATTTAACATCCTTTCATGATAAAAACTCAACAAATTAGGTACAGAACGAATACCCTTCAACATGATAAAAGTCACACATGACAAGCCTACAAGTAACATTGAAATGAATGGTGAAAAGTGACCTCTTCCAAAACTATGGTACCTAGAAAGAGACTGGAGGAGGGGAGGAAGCCTTTTCCTACAGGAAGCCTGAGCCAGAGGCTCAGGTTTGGCTGCATTGTATTTCAAGAGGGTCTTAATATCAGGGGCTTCCCTGGAGGCTTAGTGGTGAAGAATCTGCCTGCCAATGCAGGGGACATGGGTTTGATCCCTGGTCCTAGAAGATCCCATGTGCCACGGAGCAGCTAAGCCCATGTTCCTCAATAATGAGCCTGTGCTCTAGAAACTATGCTCTGCAACAAGAGAAGCCACCACAATGAGAAGCCCATGCACCATAAGAGAGAGTAGCCCCTGCTCGCCACAACTAGAGAAAAGCCTGCCCAGCAACAAAGACCCAGCATAGCCCAAAATAAACTCCATTAAAAAAAAAAAAATATATATATATACATATATATATATTGCCTTCCAAACATCAAAACAACTTAGGAGTTGCTGTGGGTGCAGAGAGGGACAATTGTTATTTTTTTCATAGTGTCAGGGAGGAAGGAGCCTCTTGTTTATTTACCACATAATTTTCAGGAATTTAACCAAGGGGTCAGGGCCTTACTTGTGGATGGGCTAATGACCCATGCACTTTTCATGAGCAACTTTTCTTGGTATCTGCAATATCCTGAATGTCAAATGAACTTCCTCAGAGGAGAATGTCATCAATGTCATGTCATACCTCTGCTCTTGGAGCCAAGAGGATGCAGCTCACATCCTGACTGCAGAGACCATGTGTAGTGGTAGCAGTGCTGAGGTTCCCAAAGCTAACCAGGTCAAGGTGTATCACGTCCCTTCAGAGGTGAGGGCCAAGTGCAGCAAAGAAGCTGTTGAAATAGGCATCAAACACAACAAATTTATCCGTATCTGTGAGAGCAGGGTGTCTGCCAGCTGTTGATGGGATGGAATTGGTAATTTCCACAGTGTTGGGGACTGAGTACAGAGGTTCATTTGGTGTGACCACAACCTCAAGTGGTCGGTAATCCACTGTCAGGTGTCATTCAGTCTTTTTAGATTTAAGAACAGGCCAAATTCAGCTGTGAAAAGAAGTACAGGGAGTAATCACCTCTTTGCTAAACAATTTTTATGGGGACTTCCTTGGTGGCCCAGTGGTTAAGAATCTGCATTTCCACTTCAGGGGGCACAGGTTCAATCCCTGGGTGAGGAACTAACATCATGTGTGCTATATGGTGTGGCCAAAAACCAATTTTTTTTTGGTAATGGTCTTCAATACTTCAAGGTCCTGTTTAATTTTCATTGGCCCATATTATGTAATTTAGGCTTCCTCGATGGCTCCGTGGGGAAAGAATCTCCCTGCAATGGAGGAGATAAAGGAGACTCAGGTTTGATCCCTGGGTTGGGAACATCCCCTGCAAAAAGAAATGGCAATGCACTCTAGTATTCTTGCCTGAAAAATCCCGTGGACAGAGGAGCCTGGCAGGCTACAGTCCATGGGGACACAAAGAGTCAGATACAACTGAGCATGAGTTGTATATGCAATAATGCAATTTACTTAGGGGGGTAGACTGTGGGGTCCTATTTTGTTAAACCAATTTGGAATTAGCAAAAAAGTATTTACCTTTAATTTGTGAATCATTGGTCCAGAGCTTTCCTGTTTACTATAGAATACTTTAGGAAAATCAGTCCTATGACCATGGGAGAATTTAGGCGAGAAAAGAGTTGGCTGACAATCATTAAAAAAAGATATACCTTTTCAGTAATTCCTCTAAGATTATGGGGAGTTCCTTGCTTAAGTTTGTTGGTGTTGTTTAGTCACTCAGTTGTGTCTGACTCTTTTTAGACCCCATAGACTGTAGCCTGCCTGCTCCTCTGACCATGGAATTTTCCAAGCAAGAATACTAGAGTGGCTTGCCATTTCCCTCTCCAGGGGATCTTCCCAACAGGAATCGAACCTGCAATCTCCTGCACTAGCAGGCGGATTCTTTACCACTGAGCCACCAANAAGCTAACCAGGTCAAGGTGTATCACGTCCCTTCAGAGGTGAGGGCCAAGTGCAGCAAAGAAGCTGTTGAAATAGGCATCAAACACAACAAATTTATCCGTATCTGTGAGAGCAGGGTGTCTGCCAGCTGTTGATGGGATGGAATTGGTAATTTCCACAGTGTTGGGGACTGAGTACAGAGGTTCATTTGGTGTGACCACAACCTCAAGTGGTCGGTAATCCACTGTCAGGTGTCATTCAGTCTTTTTAGATTTAAGAACAGGCCAAATTCAGCTGTGAAAAGAAGTACAGGGAGTAATCACCTCTTTGCTAAACAATTTTTATGGGGACTTCCTTGGTGGCCCAGTGGTTAAGAATCTGCATTTCCACTTCAGGGGGCACAGGTTCAATCCCTGGGTGAGGAACTAACATCATGTGTGCTATATGGTGTGGCCAAAAACCAATTTTTTTTTGGTAATGGTCTTCAATACTTCAAGGTCCTGTTTAATTTTCATTGGCCCATATTATGTAATTTAGGCTTCCTCGATGGCTCCGTGGGGAAAGAATCTCCCTGCAATGGAGGAGATAAAGGAGACTCAGGTTTGATCCCTGGGTTGGGAACATCCCCTGCAAAAAGAAATGGCAATGCACTCTAGTATTCTTGCCTGAAAAATCCCGTGAAAGAGGAGCCTGGCAGGCTACAGTCCATGGGGACACAAAGAGTCAGATACAACTGAGCATGAGTTGTATATGCAATAATGCAATTTACTTAGGGGGGTAGACTGTGGGGTCCTATTTTGTTAAACCAATTTGGAATTAGCAAAAAAGTATTTACCTTTAATTTGTGAATCATTGGTCCAGAGCTTTCCTGTTTACTATAGAATACTTTAGGAAAATCAGTCCTATGACCATGGGAGAATTTAGGCGAGAAAAGAGTTGGCTGACAATCATTAAAAAAAGATATACCTTTTCAGTAATTCCTCTAAGATTATGGGGAGTTCCTTGCTTAAGTTTGTTGGTGTTGTTTAGTCACTCAGTTGTGTCTGACTCTTTTTAGACCCCATAGACTGTAGCCTGCCTGCTCCTCTGACCATGGAATTTTCCAAGCAAGAATACTAGAGTGGCTTGCCATTTCCCTCTCCAGGGGATCTTCCCAACAGGAATCGAACCTGCAATCTCCTGCACTAGCAGGCGGATTCTTTACCACTGAGCCACCAAGGAAAGCCTGCTTTAAGTTTACTGGGATTCTAATATAATTGGAAATCCAGCACTGATTATTTGCATGAAGGTTTGTGAATCAAGGCAACACAGCAGATGACCAAATTACTTCGGAAGCTCTGCTGTTGGGGCCCAGAAACCAAAAAGTACCCTTTTATCTTTTGGGTTGTTTAAAGTCTTTTAGTGTATTTTAGACTTACAGTTGGGTCCAACTGTGGACCCTTGTTTCTGTATTTTTCCTTTGTTTCCTCTCTCCTGTCCATCCTTGTGTTGTTTTTTCAGTCACTGAACATATTCCAGGGAGACATTGACCTCTCCACTGTGGTATTTATAAGATTTTCCCTCCTGAGGGCCTCACGTATGTGCCAGCAGGAATAGGGGGCTCATTCATGACAACTGTTGCTGTGTAGTTTAAAGTAAGTTTAAACTAACCCGAGGTTTAAAGTCTGTCTGAACTAAGCCCTAGGCTGTGCTACAGCATGTTACAGCCCCTGTAACTCTGAGGGTCAGGAGCTTTGCTGCAGTAGAGGTGGGGGCAGAGAAACTTAAGAGGAACTTAAGCGTGCTAGTGAGCCCTCTGTGTTAGGGGAGTACAGTTTTAGCCTGCCAACTACTGTCTGCTGTCTTTCCCCCACTCTTCTCGCTCTCTTTCTCAAACTTTTGGCCACATTGGTACTAGTGATAAAGACCCCCCCTGCCAATGCAGGAGATGCGAGACGGGGTTCAATCCCTGGGTTGGGAAGAGACCCTGGAGGAGGGTGTGGCAACCCACTCCAGTATTCTTGCCTGGAGAATCCCATGGACGGGGAGCCTGGTGGGCTACAGTCCACAGTGTCCCAAAGAGTCGGACATGACTGAAGCAACTTAGCATGATACAGCATGTGGGATCTTAGTTCCCTAACCAGGGATTGATTCTGCACCTGCTGCAGTGGAAGCTGGGAGTCTTAACCACTGGACCACTTGGGAAGTCCCTCTCTCTTTTAAGATGATTGTTCTTTCAGGAGCAACACTCCTTGAAACCACCTCCTGTACAGCACAAAGTCCGTCTCTCCCACTCCTCACTGGGGTATATCAGGGCCAGCCAACCCTGCCTCTGTCACAGCTTCACTCTAACACACAGATAGATCCCGGCAAAGATATTGACCCAGGACTAATTCGTTAAGAGCCTAATTCCATACTCTGTTGTTTAGTCACTAAGTCATGTCCAACTCTTTTGCAACCGCCAGTTCCATGGGATTTCCTAGGCAAGGATACTGGACTTGGTTGCCATTTCCTTCTTCAGGGAAGCTTCCCAACCCAGGATCAAACCCAAGTCTCCTGCATTGGCAGGTGGGTTCTGGAAGCCACCAGGGAAGCCCAATGCCATACTACTGGTCCCCAAAGCCAAGGAATTGAAACTGCCACTCTCATCTGCTGAACCTAAAACTGAGGGCTGGTGGGGTCAACAATGGAACACAGGGCAGCACAGCAGCCAGCATAAGCTCACCAGCGCTGAGCAGCCCAGCCAGCAAAGTGCAGAGCAGGTGAGCAAGGCAGGGTGAGAGAAGACAGACCCCCAGGGGTGCATCATGCCTGGCCAGGCTGCTCATGGTGCCAACTGGCATCATCACCGACAGTGGTCTGGTTTCCCATGTTGAGACTGATGCTGGTGTGTCATGCAAACACACACATTCAAGGTAGGAAAACGTCTATGACTGGGACTTCCCTGGTGGTCCAGTGGTTAAGACTCTGTGCTCCCAATGCAGGGGCACAGGTTTGATCCATGGTCAGGCAACTAAGATCCCGCATGCCACATGGTGAGGCCAAAAAAAAAACCCAAAAAACCACCCAAAAAACACCTCACATATTAAGAAAGCTGGATTTTCCTGATGGTCCAGTGGTTAAGAATCCTCCTGCCAATGCACAGGACACGGGTTCCATCCCTGTTTGGGAAAATTCCATATGCCACAGGACCACAGCTACTGAGCCCATGACCCCTAGAGCCTTGTGTGCTCTGCCACAAGAGAAACCGCTGCAACGAGAAGCCTGTGCACAGCAACTAGAGAGTAGCCCCCACTTGCTACAACTAGAGAAAGCCTGTATGCAGCAATGAAGACCCAGTGTAGTGAAAGTAAATAAATATTTAAAAAGCCTATAACCCACATAATTGAGGTCTTAGGGGGCAGGTATGGCTGGCCTTTCAAGTAGCGCTGAAATGGCTTCAGCAAGCAAGGGAAGAGGGCCTGGCCTGGGTTTTGATCATGGCTAGCGGGTGTTAGAGAAAAAACTATTCAATGACAGAAACAGGATAAAGTGGATTTCATCCAGAACTGCTGGGACAGGTATGGAGACTGCTGGGCTGAGATTTCACAGCAGGTGAGAAATGAGACTGCACTCAGCTCTGAACACAGCACGTCGAAGTGGGAAATCATGGCCAGGGAGCAAGGTTCGGGGTCAGTGGATGGAAACTTACTTGAAGGAAAAACAGGGATAAGTGGGTCTGGATACACTGACCTTATAGGATTTTTACTGAAGTCAGGTCATGGTAAGTACACATCACCTGAGGGGCAGTGGTGGGGCATAGGAACCCAATTGGACACAGAAATTGATCAGATATGAGGAACTGCGGATCTCTGGGTTAAGTGGGGTTTCCGGACTTGCTAAGGAACTACTTATTAGCTAAAACTGGATTTCACAACGAACTACACAGATAGGCAGGGTAAGGTTCAGGGTCAGAATACTCTTTGGTCAAGCAAATGATCTTGGAGTGGGGCCAGGACAAAGGTTCTGCACACAGACAGGGGCTTGTATGGGTGGAGCATGAAGCTAATGCCAGAGGACTACAGACTTTGTCATCAGCTTGTTCAGGGGTGGACATAGCAGGAAGAGAGAGGGGTAAGGTGTAAGCTGTCAGCAAACCTCAAAGAAATGTGGAGTCTGCAGAGACACAGAGAACAGACCTGTGTTCACCAAGAGGGAGGGGCTGTGGGGGAAAAAAGGACTGGGAGCCTGGGATTAGCAGATGCAAACTATTATACATAGCAGTGGGCCCCAACCTTTTTGGCACCAGAGACTGATTTTGTGGGAGACAATTTTTCCAGGCACTGGGGTGGTGGTGAGGGGATGGTCTGGGGATAACTCAGCCCATTACATTTATTGTACACTTTTCTATTATTACTACATCAGCTTCACCTCAGATCATCAGGCCCAGAGGTTGGGGACCCCTGATATATAGAATGGCTAAACAATAAAGTTCTACTATATTAACACAGGGAAATATATTCAATATCCTGAGATAAACCATTGTGAAAGTGTATATATATATATATAACTGAGTCACTTCGCTGTACAACAGAAATTAACAACATTGTAAATCAACTATATTTCAAAAAAATTTTAAAAATATGGAGTCTGACCACTCATTACAAGGACAAATATGGGTATAAAAACTATGCATTCACAATGGCTTGTTTTTATGTAAAGAAACACTAACTTAAGCTCAAGAAATGATCAGAACTGTGTATCTGCAGTGGCTGGAGTAACAGAGCTAGAGGGGGCCAGGACAGGTGGGCAGTTACTTTGCTTAAGTTAGGCTTTGTATATTGCAGGTTTATTGAAAATAAGCAGAGAAAAATATATATACCATGTTTTACTATTTCATAACCTGTCTTTAACTTTTGTAGCAAACCAGTCAATCCTAAAAAATCAACCCTGAATATTCATTGGAAGGAGTGTTGCTGAAGCTGAACTTCCAATACTTTGGCCACCTGATGCAAATCGCTGACTCACTGGATAAGATCCTGATGCTGGGAAAGACTGATGGCAAAAGGAGAAGAGGGCAGCAGAGGATGAGATGGTGAGATAGCTTCACTGACTCAACAGACATGAGCAAACTCAGGGAGATGGTGAAGGACAGGGAAGCCTGGTGTGCTACAGTACGTAGGGTCAGAAAAAGTCAGACACAACTTAGGGACTAAACAACAATACATAGGAAACCACAGCAGCTCCTTTAAACACTAATGGCTTCAAAAGTATAACCCATACAGAATGAAAATTTCCACATCTTTGCTAACTAAAAGGTTAAGGTGCATCCCAGTTTGCACTTTCTCTGTATCTCACATCAAGGACGGGGTGAAGTATTTTCAGGAATAAATACAACATTATAATGCAACAAGGGTTTGGGTTTAGTTCTTTAAACACAGTAGCATTTTCAAAGACTGATGTAAGCTTTTGTTTAAAATTTATTTTTAAGTGAAAGATAATTGCTTTACTACATTGTATTGGTTTCTGCCATATAGCAACATGAATCAATCCTAGGTATATAAATGTCCTCTCCTTCTTTAGCCTCTCTCCCTGATGTGAGCTTTGATTAGCTGTCCTCACATCAGTGAAGATAGAAATTCCATTGGTTTAGCTTTTTTTTCCTTTGGCTACACTGCGTGGCTTGTAGGATCTTAGTTCCCCGAACAGGGACTGAACTCCTGCCTGGGCAGTGAAAGCTCCTAACCACTGGACCACCAGGGAATTCCCTGCTATAGCCTTTTAAATTTTAATATACTCTAAGTATTAGTCACTCAGTCGAGTCCAACTCTTTGTGATCTCGTGGACTGTAGCCCGCCAGGCTCCTCTGTCCATGAAGTTCTCCATCCAAGAATACTGGAGTGGCTTGCCATTTTCTTCTCTAGGGGATCTTCCCAACCCAGGGATTGAACCCAGGTCTCCTGCATTTCAGGCAGACTCGTTATTGACTGAGCCATCAGGAAATCCTGCAATATACTTTAAAGATGTGCACAAACACTGATGTAAAAGAAAACACATACCTGAAAATGTAAGCACATTCATCTCACATCTTGAGCTTCTCTTCCCTAAAAGGAACAAAGATTCTATTTAGTTCCACAATTGTCTTGCCTTATTGACATCATCTCTCTCAATCAACTCTGATTTTTTAAAGCCCCAGAAACTAAAAATGTTATTTCCCACACAGGGAATTAATTACAAAGTGTTAAAGGAAGTTAGAGCCAAAGGACTGGACTGTTTAACGGATAGAATCCAAAGGGAAAAACCCACAAACATTGGAATCAGCACAGATAAGCAGCCTGAGTCCTATAGGACAGACAGAGCCATACTTAGAAAATTTAATACATACCAGGCTCTCCTGGTGGAGAAGGCAATGGCAACGCACTCCAGTACTCTTGCCTGGAAAATCCCATGGACGGAGGAGCCTGGTAGGCTGCAGTCCATGGGGTTGCTAAGAGTTGGACACGACTGAAGCAGCTTAGCAGCAGCAGCAGCAGGCTCTCCTGGGGGGCTTCCCAGGTGGCACTGGTGGTAAAGAACCTGCCTGCCAATGCAGGCGACATTAGAGACTCAAGTTCAATCCCTGGGTCCGGAAGACCCCTTGAAGGAGGGCATGGCAATCCACTCCAGTATTCTTGCCTAGAGTATGGACAGAGGAGTATGGCGGGCTACAGTCCACAGAGTTGCAAANGGGACTGAACTCCTGCCTGGGCAGTGAAAGCTCCTAACCACTGGACCACCAGGGAATTCCCTGCTATAGCCTTTTAAATTTTAATATACTCTAAGTATTAGTCACTCAGTCGAGTCCAACTCTTTGTGATCTCGTGGACTGTAGCCCGCCAGGCTCCTCTGTCCATGAAGTTCTCCATCCAAGAATACTGGAGTGGCTTGCCATTTTCTTCTCTAGGGGATCTTCCCAACCCAGGGATTGAACCCAGGTCTCCTGCATTTCAGGCAGACTCGTTATTGACTGAGCCATCAGGAAATCCTGCAATATACTTTAAAGATGTGCACAAACACTGATGTAAAAGAAAACACATACCTGAAAATGTAAGCACATTCATCTCACATCTTGAGCTTCTCTTCCCTAAAAGGAACAAAGATTCTATTTAGTTCCACAATTGTCTTGCCTTATTGACATCATCTCTCTCAATCAACTCTGATTTTTTAAAGCCCCAGAAACTAAAAATGTTATTTCCCACACAGGGAATTAATTACAAAGTGTTAAAGGAAGTTAGAGCCAAAGGACTGGACTGTTTAACGGATAGAATCCAAAGGGAAAAACCCACAAACATTGGAATCAGCACAGATAAGCAGCCTGAGTCCTATAGGACAGACAGAGCCATACTTAGAAAATTTAATACATACCAGGCTCTCCTGGTGGAGAAGGCAATGGCAACGCACTCCAGTACTCTTGCCTGGAAAATCCCATGGACGGAGGAGCCTGGTAGGCTGCAGTCCATGGGGTTGCTAAGAGTTGGACACGACTGAAGCAGCTTAGCAGCAGCAGCAGCAGGCTCTCCTGGGGGGCTTCCCAGGTGGCACTGGTGGTAAAGAACCTGCCTGCCAATGCAGGCGACATTAGAGACTCAAGTTCAATCCCTGGGTCCGGAAGACCCCTTGAAGGAGGGCATGGCAATCCACTCCAGTATTCTTGCCTAGAGTATGGACAGAGGAGTATGGCGGGCTACAGTCCACAGAGTTGCAAAGAGTCAGACACAATTGAAACTACTGAGCAAGCATGCACTCAGGTTCTCCTGATTAAGACAGAACTGCTTGACCAGGTCAGTCCCTGGTGAAGGAGGGTGCGGGCACTGGCGCAGCCACAAGAATGAATCCTGGGAGCGCCACATGCCCTACTCTGCTTAGGGAATAAAGGGACCACTCCCTTTCTCAGGCAGTTCCCCCAGTGAGAAAACTCAGAATTCAATTTAAGGTTCTGACTCAAATGAACTCCAATTTGTGACCCCTAACCCAGGACATGGGGCTTCCCAGGTGGCTCAGTAGTAAAGAATCTGCCTGCTAATACAGGAGATGTAGGAGACTCAGGTTCGATCCCTGGGTTGGGAAGATCGCATGGACGACAAAATGGCAACCCACTCCAGTATTCTTGCCAGGAGAATCCCATGGACAGAAGAGCCTGGTGGGTTACAGTCCATGGGGTTGCAAAGAGTCAGACATGATTGAGTTACTGAGCACGCATGCAGGAACCCAACCCAGGACTCAGAACTCCTGACTGTCACAAACTTTCTCAATTTAGACAAATTACATTCTGAGCACAGCTACACTGCGAATGCAAAACTCCAACCTATGACTCGAAATAGCTCTGGGGAGACCATGTTAACAACTTCAAAAGGAGTCTGAAGGAGTCAGCACATCCTCTCTCCCCACAAACCCCTGGCACCATGTGCACTTGTAACCGCAGCTTTCCAGGGCTCTGTTGTTTCTCTCAGCTTAAGGGCTCTTCCCATTGTGGGTGTGAGCTGTGATTCCAGCAAAACCACACAAACCTGGTGTTTATGTAGAAAGGGGGGAAGAAAATTATATTCTTCTAGGTCAATAAGAAACCCATAAGTATCTACTACTCTCGGAAAATGTGAATTATTATTTCCATGGCAAGAAATTGTTTTATAAACACGAAATTGGGGAAGGGATAAATTAGGAGTTTGGGATTAAAATATACACACTTCTATATATAAAACAGATAATGAACAAGGGCCTACTGTAGAACATAGGGAACTATACTCAATTTTGATAACCCATAATGGAAAAAGATCTAAAAAAGAATATATATACATGCATATATGTATATATATACTGCATATATGCATATACTGTATATATATGCGTGTATATATATGACTGAATCACTTTGCTATATACCTGAAACACATTGTAAATCAACTATATTTCAATAATCTTATTCTCTAGACTATTTTACCTTTTTATTAATTTTTATTGGAGTATAATTGCTTTGCAATATTGGGTTAGTTTCTACTGTACAGCAAGTTATACAAATACACATATCCTCTCTTTTTTAGATTTTCTTCCCATTTGGGGTACCACAGAGTACTGAGGAGAGTTCCCTATGCCATACAGTAGACTCTCATCATTTGTTTTATACATAGTAAAGATGTCAACCCCAATATCCCAATTTATCCTTCATCTCACTTCAGTTATACTTGAACACCTCAAGCCTAAGCCCTGGAACTGCATTTGAACTCCCTCAAAAAAACCCACAAAACTGATACCAAAAAAAACAAAAAACAAAACACAAAACCGCAAAACAAAAACAGACTTCAGAAAATTACTACACCTGTTCTGGGAAGGAAGAAAAAGAGAAACAAGAGTTTTTAATACAACCAATGTAGCAGAAAACCATTTTCGTTTTTCTGAAGTTCACCTATTCCTTGCCTCTCTGGAAATATTTTATACTATCTTTCAATCTCCACTGGCTACGTAAATTTTAATTTTTTGAATAACTGAGGCTCACATAAATGAATAAATCTTTCCAGGGTGACAGACCAGGGGAGGGGTAGTGCTGACATGCAAGAATACCCAGGGACATTTCCAAAGGGGAAAATCCACCGAAAAGACTTCCTATAGGACGTTTGCACCCAGGAGAGATCCTGGGAGGAGAAGCAGAAGGATTTCATACAACGTGGTTCCAGGTGGTTATCCTCAGCTTTCCTCTCATGGAAAATATACACAGCAAATACAAATGTTTAAAAGAGAGCCACCCGCAACTCTTCAGAGAAAGAATAGACAATTAAAATATGATGTCTGTTTGAAATACCCCACGAAGGACAAATAGTTGATAAAGGTGCTCTGAACTGAAGAGACAGAGTTGGCTTTAGGAATATGAGAGGGATCTTGGAAATTTAGAGATTTACTGCCAGTCGTAGGAAGAGTTAATCTGGGGAGACAGAGTTCAGGATTTGAAACCCTGCTCTCCAAACTTGGAAAACTCAGGAGAAAACGGGTCCCCCTTGGGTAGAAAGAAGGGACTGGAGAATCCCACAGATCAAAACTCCTCCCACGCACAAGCCACGGAGAACAAATCACGATGGTTCCCTCCCCTGGGTTACCACACATTGTGGAGGAGACGTGGGGCTGTGCGGGCAAAGCTGCCCAGAGAGGCTCCGGGCTTAAAGTTACCGCCTGCAGGGACTGGAGGGGAAGCCCGAGGTCCAGGCTGCCGGCCCCACCCCCACGCTGGGACCGGGAGTGGCAGGAGGTTGAGAGGCGCCCCCAGGTGGACCCGAAGCAACAAACTCTGGGGTGGACCGCACGGGGAGGCGGTACCTCTAAGGCCGACGGTATCTCATCATCCCTGTCCCGCCTCCCTGTACCGAGACACCTCGCCCAGCACACTCACCACTTCACGCCTTCTGGGGTTCTCCGGAGTCATTCCTTAGACTCACGCGGCCTCTGCAGCTTACAGCAGTAATGAAGCTGAAGTGAACTAACCTGAGCTGCTTCAACGCTGGTGAGATTCCACGCAGAGCATGCCAGGAGCCACCACAGGGTGTGCGGGACGTGGCCCCACCCACCTATCCCTGTTGCGCTCCTGATTGGACAGTTAGCAAGCAACGCTCCCTTTTTCCTGAGTAATAATTGGTCCAGAGGCCACGTGGATGAGCAGAATCAGCTTCTGCAGGTGGGTGGAAACCTACCCGCCTCCAAGGACTTTTGTTTTTAAACCACTCTTGTTACTTGTCCTAGAGGGACAGTGGCAACTTCCTCAGATACTTCAGAACGTGGGGACACAGGTGTGCACAAGGAATTTCAGAGTCAGATTCCAGAAGAACCTATGTTCTTGTCCAAAGCAAGAGCAGGCCAACTGGAAAAAGAGGGTCTGAGGTCCTCCATAGGGAAAATAGTTCACACAGATTGCGGAGCCACTGATGATACTATGACATTCGATTTCAAACACACTGAAAAATATCCTCACCATGTGTAATAAACATTCTGGCTTCATTTTTATGTTTGTTGACAGCATCGAGGCGTACACCCATCCCTTTTCCCCCCTCCATACATGTGGTATTTTAGCTAAAGAATTCCATGGCCTCCCAAGCACTTGTCTGGTGGGAAGTTTGAACCCTACAGCCCTGGCCTGGGAATATGGACTCTTCTCCCATCAAATCAGAACTTGTGCGATGTATTAAATAATACTCTCAAGTATACATGTTACGTGAGAAGGAAATTTTAGTTTCGTATGATCCATGGGGTCGCTAAGAGTCAGACATGACTGAGCGACTTCACTTTCACTTTTCACATTCATGCATTGGAGAAGGAAATGGCAACCCACTCCAGTGTTCTTGCCTGGAGAATGCCAGGGACGGGGGAGCCTGGTGGGCTGCCGTCTGTGGGGTTGCACGGAGTCAGACACGACTGAAGCGACTTAGCAGCAGCAGCAGTATGTGCTAGAGATTTTGAAATGTAAACGGCTATGATATCCCAAAGGCAATTCAGTTACTATTGTCACTAATATAACAAGAAACAATAAGTTTTGGAAATGTACCATACACTTGAAAACTTTTGGTATTCTTAACATACTGGTTCAAAACTTCTAATGGATTTATCTGAATAGTTTTATGAGGTAAAGTACACATACATTTCCTGCAAGACTCTGATGCTGGGAAAGATTGAGTACAAAAGGATAAGAGGGTGACAGAGGATGAGATGGTTGGATGGCATCACCGACTCAAAGGATGTGAGTTTGAGCAAACTCTGGGACATAGTGAAGGACAGGGAAGCCAGGCATCCTGCAATCCATGGGGTCACAAAGAATCAGACACCACTGAGGGACGAAATAACAATAATCACTAAAAGGATATTGCCTACAAATATATACATAAGGGCCCATCTTTGGGAACCCTGCCTTCACCTGTAAGGAGCATGAAACTAAAATACCTTGTTTAGCTACAGAAAACACCCTGATCAGGACAAGTTAATCACTAAAGGGATGTTGCCTATAAAGCTTAAATTATATGTAATGGCTCATCTCTGGTAACCCTGGGTTCTGTAATAAGCGTTAAGCTAAAATATCTATTTAGCTTACAGAAACATCCTGATCAGGGTCACCTGTGAATGACTGCAGGAAGGAAGAAATTAACACATCCCCTTCAGAGTCTGATCAGAACCAGAAAATGTTTGACTTCAACCCTTTTAGTATAAAAGCAGGTTGAATTCTAAGTGAGAGAAGATAGTTCTTTGGGGCAATAATCTGCCATCTTCTCAGTCATCTGGCTTTCTGAATAAAGTTGCTATCCTTGCTCCAACAACTTGTCTCTTGATTTCTTGGCCTGTCATGAAGCGAGCAGTACAAGCTTTGATTTGACAACAATGACTTTTCTCTGCTTCTTGGGAGCACTTCCAGCATCACTAGTGGCACTTCCTATGGATCCTGTGGTGTTAAGCAAGGTTTACAGTATTGCACTGAGCACAATGAAAAAGACTCAAGAANTGCACGGAGTCAGACACGACTGAAGCGACTTAGCAGCAGCAGCAGTATGTGCTAGAGATTTTGAAATGTAAACGGCTATGATATCCCAAAGGCAATTCAGTTACTATTGTCACTAATATAACAAGAAACAATAAGTTTTGGAAATGTACCATACACTTGAAAACTTTTGGTATTCTTAACATACTGGTTCAAAACTTCTAATGGATTTATCTGAATAGTTTTATGAGGTAAAGTACACATACATTTCCTGCAAGACTCTGATGCTGGGAAAGATTGAGTACAAAAGGATAAGAGGGTGACAGAGGATGAGATGGTTGGATGGCATCACCGACTCAAAGGATGTGAGTTTGAGCAAACTCTGGGACATAGTGAAGGACAGGGAAGCCAGGCATCCTGCAATCCATGGGGTCACAAAGAATCAGACACCACTGAGGGACGAAATAACAATAATCACTAAAAGGATATTGCCTACAAATATATACATAAGGGCCCATCTTTGGGAACCCTGCCTTCACCTGTAAGGAGCATGAAACTAAAATACCTTGTTTAGCTACAGAAAACACCCTGATCAGGACAAGTTAATCACTAAAGGGATGTTGCCTATAAAGCTTAAATTATATGTAATGGCTCATCTCTGGTAACCCTGGGTTCTGTAATAAGCGTTAAGCTAAAATATCTATTTAGCTTACAGAAACATCCTGATCAGGGTCACCTGTGAATGACTGCAGGAAGGAAGAAATTAACACATCCCCTTCAGAGTCTGATCAGAACCAGAAAATGTTTGACTTCAACCCTTTTAGTATAAAAGCAGGTTGAATTCTAAGTGAGAGAAGATAGTTCTTTGGGGCAATAATCTGCCATCTTCTCAGTCATCTGGCTTTCTGAATAAAGTTGCTATCCTTGCTCCAACAACTTGTCTCTTGATTTCTTGGCCTGTCATGAAGCGAGCAGTACAAGCTTTGATTTGACAACAATGACTTTTCTCTGCTTCTTGGGAGCACTTCCAGCATCACTAGTGGCACTTCCTATGGATCCTGTGGTGTTAAGCAAGGTTTACAGTATTGCACTGAGCACAATGAAAAAGACTCAAGAACCACCAGAGAACACTTTATACTGCCATATGAAATTTACTGGAGAGACACAAACTGCTCAAGTGATGATTAGCATCACATGATATTTTATGGATACTTGCACCTCTTTAGCTCACCACAAGAACAACAGGAAGTGGCTACAAAGTTATTACAGTAAGACTTCCCTGGTGGTCCAGTGGTTAAGTGTCTGCCTGCCAATGCAGGAGTCACGTATTAGATCCTTGGTCCCACAGTTACTGAAGCCCTTGCTCTAGAGTCTGTATTCTGCAACAAGAGAAGCTACCACAAAGAGGAACCTGTGTACTGCAACTAGAGAGTAGCCTCTGCTCACCACAATTAGAAGTTGGCAGGCACCAACAAAGACCCAACACAGTCCCCCCAAATTTATTACAATACTAGAAGTATATACTATAGTTAATTTTATGCAGTTATGATTTGATACTACATGTTTACACTTCTCTCAACTGTGAATGGTGCCATGTATGGTCCACGTGTATATGAGATTTGATAAGTTTTAACTTTTTATAATAGATATATGTATATTTCATGGTAGCAAATGACAAAATAGACTAGTATCTACATTTAATACATTCACAACATAGCTAGCTTTTCCTAAATTTTTTCAGTATTTCTGGGCTACAAGGTTTATCTGCAAGTTTTTTTCAAGTTGTTGTAAATCTCCAAAGGTTTTTCCAGTATATTCTTTGGAAAAAATCTGCATACAAGTGAACACGTGCAGTTCAAACCCATGTTGTTTGAGGGTGAATTATACTTTCTATGTCTACTGAGATGATCATGCCATTTTTGCTTTCTACTGTATTAATACAATTTATTGCTTAAGTTGAATTTGACGTATTAACCTACCCTAGCATCACAGCAGCATCCCTGAAGGGCTTCTTAGGTGGCTCAGTGGTAGAGAATCTGCCTGACAATGCAGGAGACACAGGAGATGCAGGTTTGACCCCTGGGTTGGGAAAGCCTCCTGGAGGAGGAAATGGCAACCCACTACAGTATTCTTGCCTGAAGAATTTCGTGGACAGAGGAGTCTGGTGGGAAGCAGCATCCCTGAAGTAAATCTAACTTAATCGTGTTGTGGTTAAAGATGCTGGACTGTATTTTTTAGTATTGTTGATTTTTGGATGGTATCCATTTTCACATGGAAAATTGTTTTCTTGATTTTTTTGGCAATATCTTTGTCTGGTGTTAGAATCAGAGTAGTACTGGTCCTATAGAATGAGTCTGAATGAGTGTGAGAATGAGTGTTGATTCTACTTGGGGGGAGGGTTTCTGAAAAATCATTAAAACTTTGAATGTTTTGAGGAACTCTGTGGTGAAGCCATTTTGGTCTGGGTTTTCCTTTTGAGTAGTTTTTTTTGTTAGTAATTCAACCATGTCACGTGTTACACTTACAATCAGAAAATCCTTTTTTTTTTCNAGAAGTATATACTATAGTTAATTTTATGCAGTTATGATTTGATACTACATGTTTACACTTCTCTCAACTGTGAATGGTGCCATGTATGGTCCACGTGTATATGAGATTTGATAAGTTTTAACTTTTTATAATAGATATATGTATATTTCATGGTAGCAAATGACAAAATAGACTAGTATCTACATTTAATACATTCACAACATAGCTAGCTTTTCCTAAATTTTTTCAGTATTTCTGGGCTACAAGGTTTATCTGCAAGTTTTTTTCAAGTTGTTGTAAATCTCCAAAGGTTTTTCCAGTATATTCTTTGGAAAAAATCTGCATACAAGTGAACACGTGCAGTTCAAACCCATGTTGTTTGAGGGTGAATTATACTTTCTATGTCTACTGAGATGATCATGCCATTTTTGCTTTCTACTGTATTAATACAATTTATTGCTTAAGTTGAATTTGACGTATTAACCTACCCTAGCATCACAGCAGCATCCCTGAAGGGCTTCTTAGGTGGCTCAGTGGTAGAGAATCTGCCTGACAATGCAGGAGACACAGGAGATGCAGGTTTGACCCCTGGGTTGGGAAAGCCTCCTGGAGGAGGAAATGGCAACCCACTACAGTATTCTTGCCTGAAGAATTTCGTGGACAGAGGAGTCTGGTGGGAAGCAGCATCCCTGAAGTAAATCTAACTTAATCGTGTTGTGGTTAAAGATGCTGGACTGTATTTTTTAGTATTGTTGATTTTTGGATGGTATCCATTTTCACATGGAAAATTGTTTTCTTGATTTTTTTGGCAATATCTTTGTCTGGTGTTAGAATCAGAGTAGTACTGGTCCTATAGAATGAGTCTGAATGAGTGTGAGAATGAGTGTTGATTCTACTTGGGGGGAGGGTTTCTGAAAAATCATTAAAACTTTGAATGTTTTGAGGAACTCTGTGGTGAAGCCATTTTGGTCTGGGTTTTCCTTTTGAGTAGTTTTTTTTGTTAGTAATTCAACCATGTCACGTGTTACACTTACAATCAGAAAATCCTTTTTTTTTTCTTATTTTCTGTAGAATGTATTAGTTGTTAGAGATTTGTCCATTTCATCTAGGTTATCTAATTTGTTGTGATACTGATGTTCGTTGAATTCCTTTATAATGTTTTTTTTTGCCGCAATGCAAGGCATCTGAGATCCTTGTTCTCTGACAAGGGATCAAGCCCCTGACCCCTGCAGTGGAAGTACAGAGTCCTAACCACTGGAATTCCCTTAAATTTCTTTATAATCCTTTTTATTGCTGTAAGATTGGTGCAATAGTCTCTGTGTCTGATTTTAGGAATTTGAGTCTTTTCACTGTCTGTCAGTCTAGTAAAGGTTTGTCAATTTTATTGATTTTATTTTCAAACAACCCACTTTTGATTTTATCAATTTTCTGTATGCTGTTTCTATTCTCTATTTTCTGCTCTATCTTTTTTATTTCCTTCATCTCCTTGGGAGTGGTGGTGTTGGTTGCCCATCTTTTCAAGTGTGATAAGGTACCAAGGAGGATTATTGATTTGAGAACTTTTAACACTTCTTTGTGGGTTTCTTTGACACATGGGGCTGTGTTCTGTAGTCCCCTGAGGTGTACTTACAGTGTTTCACATGTCTTTTATTTTCATGCCGATATTTTGCCTGCTTGTGTATATAATATTGAAGTGAGATACTGGAGTCTCCAATTACTGTTACTTGTTTTTCCCTTCATTTCTCTTTTGCTTCATTTATTTTGGCAAAGTTTCAATAAGTTATGAGAGAACACAGACCTAGCAAGACAGAAAGACAAGACACTGTTCCAGTCAAGAGACCATACTCTTGATGCTAATGTTTCAACATCCCTCGGCTTCCCTGATGGCTCAGATGGTAAAAATCTGCTTGCAATATGGGAGACCTGGGTTCGATCCCTGGGTTGGGAAGATTCCCTGGAGGAGGGCATGTGACACACTCAGTATTCTTGCCTGGAGAAATCCCCATGGACAGAGGAGCCTGGTAGGCTACAGTCCATGGGGTTGCAAACAGTTGGACATGACTGAGCGACTAAGCACACACACACACATTGCTGTGCACTTTAGAACCAAGGTACCCCATTAGCACAAATAATCAAGGCACTGTAGGACTTGGATACAGCAGCATGAGATAAACAAGTTCTTGCAGCCCTGATGATAATATTTATGTGGGAAAATACACATGGTTAGGAAATGGTAAAGCTTTGGCTTATAGATAGAAATGAAGGCTTTGATGGAACTTAAAATAATAATTCCACGTTCAAGGTCAGGAAGGGTGGTGGTGAGGAGATACCCCTCGTCCAAGGTAAGCAGCAGCGGCTGAGTTTTGCTGGAGCAGCCGTGAAGAGATACCCCATGTCTAAGGTAAGAGAAACCCAAGTTAGATGGTAGGTGTTGCAAGAGGGCATCAGAGGGCAGACACATTGAAACCATAATCACAGAAAATAGTCAATATAATCACCACAGGCTTGTCTAACTCAATGAAACTACGCTAAGCTTATAGGGCCACCCAAGACGGGGGGAGAGGGGGTTATGGTGGAGAGGTTGGACAGAATGTGGTCCACTGGAGAAGGGAATGGCAAACCACTTCAGTATTCTTGCCTTGAGAGCCCCACGAATAGTATGAAAAGGCAAAATGATAGAATACTGAAAGAGGAACTCCCCAGGTCAGTAGGTGCCCAATATGCTATTGGAGAACAGTGGAGAAATAACTCCAGAAAGAATTAAGGAATGGAGCTAAAGCAAAAACAATACCCAGCTGTGGATGCGACTGGTGATAGAAGCAAGGTCCGATGCTGTAAACAGCAATACTGCATAGAAACCTGGAATGTCAGGTCTATGAATCAAGGCAAATTAGAAGTGGTCAAACAAGAGATGGCAAGAGTGAACGTCAACATTCCGGGAATCAGTGAAGTAAAATGGACTGGAATGGGTGAATTTTACTTAGATGACCATTATATCTACTACTGCAGGCAGGAATCCCTTACAAGAAATGGAGTAGCCATCAGGGTCAAAAAAAGAGTCCGAAATGCAGTACTTGGATGCAGTCTCAAAAATGACAAAATGATCTCTGTTCGTTTCCAAGGCAAACCATTCAGTATCACAGTAATCCAAGTTTATGCCCCAACCAGTAATGCTGAAGAAGCTGAAGTTGAACGGTTCTATGAAGACCTACAAGACCTTTTAGAACTAACACCCTAAAAAGATGTCCTTTTCATTATAGGGGACTGGGATGCAAAAGTAGGAAGTCAAGAAACACCTGGAGTAACAGCAAATTTGGCCTTGGAATGCAGAATGAAGCAGGGCAAAGACAATAGAGTTTTGCCAAGAAGATGCACTGGTTATAGCAAACACCCTCTTCCAACAACACAAGAGAAAACTCTACACATGGACATCACCAGATGGTCAATACCAAAATCAGATTGATTATATTCTTTGCAATCAAAGATGGAGAAGCTCTATACATCAACCACAACAAGACCAGGAGCTGACTGTGGCTCAGATCATGAACTCCTTATTGCCAAATTCAGACTTAAATTGAAAAAAGTAGGGAAACTGTTAGGCCATTCAGGTGTGACTTAAATCAAATCCCTTATGATTCTACAGTGGAAATAAGAAATAGATTTAAGGGCCTAGATCTGATAGATAGAGTGCCTGATGAATTATGGACAGAGGTTCGTGACATTGTACAGGAGATAGGGGTCAAGACCATCCCCATGGAAAAGAAATGCAAAAAAGCAAAATGGCTGTCTGGGGAGGCCTTACAAATAGCTGTGAAAAGAAGAGAAGTGAAAAGCAAAGAAGAAAAGGAAAGGTATAAGCATCTGAATACATAGTTCCAAAGATTAGCAAGAAGAGATAAGAAAGCCTTCTTCAGCAATCAATGCAAAGAAATAGGGGAAAAGAACAGAATGGGATGTATACTATCAAATAAGAAATGAAGCGCCAATCTATGTTCAATGCAGTATACAGGATGCTTGGGGCTGGTGTTCGGGATGATCCTGGGAGGGGGGTGGGGAGGGAGGTGGGAGGGG
>SJYW01011018.1:95547-130155 GCA_006410735.1 Raphicerus campestris
CCAACAAAGGTCCGTCTAGTCAAGGCTATGGTTTTTCCAGTGGTCATGTACAGATGTGAGAGTTGGACAGTGAAGAAAGCTGAACGCCGAAGAATTGATGCTTTTGAGCTGTGGTGTTGGAGAAGACTCTTGAGAGTCCTTCGGACTGCAAGGAGATCGAACCAGTCCATTCTGAAGGAGATCAGCCCTGGAATTTCTCTGGAAGAAATGATGCTAAAGCTGAAACTCCAGTACTTTGGCCACCTCATGCAAAGATTTGACTCATTGGAAAAGACTCTGATGCTGGGAGGGATTGGGAGCAGGAGGAGAAGGGAACGACCAAGGATGAGATGGCTGGATGGCATCACTGACTCAATGGACGTGAATCTGAGTGAACTCCTGGAGTTGGTGATGGACAGGGAGGCCTGGCGTGCTGCGATTCATAGGGTCGCAAAGAGTCGGACACGACCGAGCGACTGAACTGAACTGAACTGAAAATAATAATGTGAGATAACAGGGAAATTGGGGTGTATATATCTTTTCACTGAGGGTAGGTGCCTCAGTGAATGGTGATGTCATTACTGATCACTGAATTTTTACTACATAATACATCTTTAATACTTTTTCAGGAACTCCTTGGCTGTGTAAGTAAATGTTTAGTCACCAAGTCGTGTCCTATTCTTTTTTTTTTTTTAATTTTATTTTTACTTTATTCTATGTTACAAAACTGTATTGGTTTTGCCATACATTGACATGAATCAGCCACAGGTGTACATGGTGTCCTATTCTTGCAACCCCATAGACCGTAGGCCACCAGGCTCCTCTGTCCAAGGGATTTTTCAGGCAAGAATACTGGAGTAGATTGCATCTCCTTCCCCAGGGGACCTTCTTGACCCAGGGATTGAATCTGCATCTCCTAATTGGCAGGCAGATTCTTTACCACTGAGCCACTTGGGAAGCTGTGTCAGTAAATAGGTTGCATCATTATAGAAATTCTTCATTCTTAACAGTAAAGATTCCCTGTAAAGAGAGAGATACAGACATGGTTCTTCTTCATTTTTGCAACTGTTAAACATTTTGTATACAGAATGTGTGCTCATGAGTTTGAACATTGTTGGACATTGGCTCTTGGAACTTCCTAGTGATTTGGGCCATGTTGTTTGTGTGGTTTTATTTTTAACTACCTCATTTGAGGGGATTTTAATTTACCTTTAACTTTTTAAAATTGTTACGCCATTTGGTGCTTTCATTTTGTGACTTAACACACCAATTGACAACGTGTACCTTAGTAAAGCGTGGAGTTCCTCTTATTTAGGGAAATACATTCAACTACTCAAGTCTGTTGTGATTTCCCAGTGGAAACATGAAAAAAAAAAAGTGGATGTTGAGGCAATCATACAAGGAATAATTGAGGTGAGCTGTAGAGAGAGGGTAATACTTTGGGTAATATCCTAATTTAGTATAAAAGGAGAAATGAGAAATTTTGTGTCTTTTTATTGCAGGAGTGGTTGGAAGTCTTGTGCATCAGTGATTCATTGGCCTGTTATACTATTTGAGGTTTCATTTCCATATGTTTAGACTTCCAGCATCTGTTGTGTAAACAGTAGGAGACGAAAGTAATAGCTGTGAGTTTTTACGAAGTTTTATAAATATATATAAAGCTTTTATACTTATTTATAGATAGGTAGATAAGAAAGAAAATAACACAAATGCCTCTGTATGCTAGGAGAATGTTAAACTCTCCTGAACTTCAAGTGTTCAACTTTTTTCCCCACCACTCTGAGATTCTTTCTAGGAAGAACTGAAGGACTGGGGAAGAAGGACATGGGCCACAACAGGCCTTTTTTACAACCCTTTCTGAACACCCACTACGGCTGCACCTCTTCTCGTTTCATCACATAACTAGAAGTGAAGTGAGAGGGCTCCCAGGTCTGTCTTTGAGTCTAAGTCAGCCTCCTCAAACAGATCTTTGGACATACTGTGGTTCTGAAACCTAAAAGTGTATCTAATGGAATTTGCTGGGAGCATCCTCATTCAAGTGTATCACCATCAGTTCCCTCCACGACTATCCACAAATCATTTCCAAGTCATCATTTCCCAAATCAGGCCTACTTAGGCCTGCTTACTTCGAAACATCTTTAGAAACCAATGCACTCTGAAAAACTGACCTGAGGTAACACCAGGGGCAGAAAGTGACAGAAACTTTCATCAGAACCCATGTCATGGGTGTATCCCATTGACCACAGAGACCACAGGCACTGCATATTTATCAGATCTACTTGCTTGCTTATTTATGCAATACTTTGAAAGGAGACACAAATAGCTCTATTATTTTTTTCTTTTTAAAAAAGTTTTATTTAAATATTCATTTGGGTGCATCAGGTCTTAGTTGCAGCATGTACATATCTCAGAAAATGGATGTTGAACAGTTAGTAGTGGTTTTGAGGATACTTGACTGGAAGGAAAAAATGTAGAAAATGGGCTGGAAGATAATATACCTGAAGCTCCTATGCATTTGGCTCTCTTTAAATATGATGACTGTGAAAAAATAAATAAATAAATAAATAAATAAATATGATGACTGTGAAATCTGACTAATACCTTCCTTGTTTCTGCCTTCCAAATCTCTGGCAAGTCACACTATTGGTGGACTCTAAGAGGGAACCATAAAGAGGATGAGTTCTGGAAAATCTAATTCCTAACATTACTTACAGAGAGGATAGCTCTAGCTTTAGATTTTGTTGCCCCACCATAAGCCTCTCTTGTTTTTTATTTATTTACTTGGCTGCTTTAGGTTGTAGTTGGAGCATAGGGGATCTTCATTGCATTATGTGGGATCTTTCATTGAGGCACACAGGCTCAGTTAATCCATGGCATGTGGGTTCTTAGTTCCCTGAGCAGGGATCAAACCCAGGTCCCCTGCATTGCATGGAAGATTCTTAACCACTGGACCACCAGGGAAGTTCCTAGGCCACTCTTCTTAATTCCAAGTCTATTCACCAAACTATAGTCAGAAGGAAAGAAACAAAGGAAGATATAAATATGAAATAATTATTCACATAGAAACCATATTCATGTATAAGTGAGGCATACACAAATATTTATTGAACAATTTATTAGTATAGAAAATGTTAAAAGGTTCTTGTACTCTTCACTCCAACAAAAGAGCTTGGTAAGAAAGATAAATAGATATACTGGACTAGAGACATCCTAGAACTGCCACAAGGCTGTTGCTGCTGCTGCTGCTGCTGCTGCTGCTGCTAAGTCGCTTCAGTCGTGTCCGACCCTGTGCAACCCCATAGACGGCAGCCCAAAAGGCTCCCCAGTCCCTGGGATTCTCCAGGCAAGAACACTGGAGTGGGTTGCCATTTCCTTCTCCAATGCATGAAAGTGAAAAGTGAAAGTGAAGTCACTCAGTCGTGTCCGACTCTTAGCGATCCCATGGACTGCAGCCCACCAGGCTCCTCTGCCCATGAGATTTTCCAGGCAAGAGTACTGGAATGGATTGCCATTGCCACAAGGCTGTTAGGAAAACCCAAATACCAAACTGTCATTTCTCAGTGGCCCCTTAACACAGAGCAAATCAAACATTATAAAACAATTTTCACCTAATTGCATTATTAAAAATTTACTTTGATTCACCTATGATCCAACTGGCTTCAAAAAGAAAAGAGAAAATATAACTGATTTATAGAAAGAGCTCTATTAATTTTATGTACCACTGTGGAAACATGACTTACAGAGTCATTTCCCCTTATATTCATTTCTGAGAGTAATTACTAGAAATTCACTGTCCAATAGTGCACTTTAAGAAAGAAGATGGATAAACACAATGTATTTCCAACTTTAATAACATCTTTTTCTTGTTTTTTGAAAGATTACACATAGATTAATTTTCATCAAGCTTTCTCATATTACTTATATTTCTTTCCAATGTGAGTTTTTACATGTAAAGATGTGGGCTCATTGAAATCTTTCCGAAACTGTTTAACTCAGGAGTTTTTGTCCAGTGAGCCCTTTCATTCTTTTGGAATTGGAATGACTGAAAGTTTTCTGACTTTTTTTTCTTTACATTATATAGTATCTCTCCAGTGTGCACTCTCTTCAAATGGTTTGTGACAAATGAAGGCTTTACCATACTCCCTCCACTCTGATCTTTTTCAAGTCATCATAAATAAATAAAAACCTCTGGTAACATCTGAAGGCTTTTCCATATCCCTTACAGTCACAGGGTTCTCTTCAGTATGAATTCTTTCATGCATTCCTAAGGAGGTGTAACTTTTGCAGGACTTCCCACATTGTTTACAAGGTTTCTCTTCTATGGGAATCCCTTCATGTGTTTGCAAACTTTGAAAATATCTTAAGGTTTTCCTACCTTGTTTACACTGATAGGCTTTCTCTCCAGTGTGGCTTCTTTAACATTTTCAAAGTGAAGTTGGTTGACTAAAGGCTTCTCTGTATTCCTTATTCATAAAATTTCTTCTCAGTGTGAATTCGTTTGTGCTTTTGGAAGGAAGTGTAATATCTGAAAGCTCTACTGCACTGTGAGCATTCGTAGGGTTTCTCTCCAGTGTGCAGTCTCATGTGTACTCTCAGGGTTTGGTGATGGGAGAGGGCTTTCCCACATTCCTTGCATTTGTAGGGTTTCTCTCCAGTGTGAGTTCTTCCATGTGACTGTAAGGAATTGTAATGACTGAAGGCTTTACCACACTGTTTGCATTCGAAGGGTTTCCCTCCAGTATGAATTCGTTTGTGTTTGTGAAAGGAAGGGTAATATCTGAAGGCTTTACCACATTGTTTACATTCATAGGGTTTCTCTCCAGTGTGCAGCCGCATGTGTATTTTTAAGGTTTGCTGATGGGAGAGGGTTTTCCCACATTCCTTGCATTCATAGGGCTTCTCTCCAGTATGAGTTCTTCTGTGTGACTGTAAGGAATTGTAGTAATTGAAAGCTTTACCACAATGTTCACATTCATAGGGTTTCTCTCCAGTGTGTATCCTTTGATGTATTCGAAAGGAACTAGGAGAAATGAAGGCTCTCTCACATTCCTGACATTTATAAGGTCCATCGCCAGTGTGAGTGATCATGTGTGCTNAAATTTACTTTGATTCACCTATGATCCAACTGGCTTCAAAAAGAAAAGAGAAAATATAACTGATTTATAGAAAGAGCTCTATTAATTTTATGTACCACTGTGGAAACATGACTTACAGAGTCATTTCCCCTTATATTCATTTCTGAGAGTAATTACTAGAAATTCACTGTCCAATAGTGCACTTTAAGAAAGAAGATGGATAAACACAATGTATTTCCAACTTTAATAACATCTTTTTCTTGTTTTTTGAAAGATTACACATAGATTAATTTTCATCAAGCTTTCTCATATTACTTATATTTCTTTCCAATGTGAGTTTTTACATGTAAAGATGTGGGCTCATTGAAATCTTTCCGAAACTGTTTAACTCAGGAGTTTTTGTCCAGTGAGCCCTTTCATTCTTTTGGAATTGGAATGACTGAAAGTTTTCTGACTTTTTTTTCTTTACATTATATAGTATCTCTCCAGTGTGCACTCTCTTCAAATGGTTTGTGACAAATGAAGGCTTTACCATACTCCCTCCACTCTGATCTTTTTCAAGTCATCATAAATAAATAAAAACCTCTGGTAACATCTGAAGGCTTTTCCATATCCCTTACAGTCACAGGGTTCTCTTCAGTATGAATTCTTTCATGCATTCCTAAGGAGGTGTAACTTTTGCAGGACTTCCCACATTGTTTACAAGGTTTCTCTTCTATGGGAATCCCTTCATGTGTTTGCAAACTTTGAAAATATCTTAAGGTTTTCCTACCTTGTTTACACTGATAGGCTTTCTCTCCAGTGTGGCTTCTTTAACATTTTCAAAGTGAAGTTGGTTGACTAAAGGCTTCTCTGTATTCCTTATTCATAAAATTTCTTCTCAGTGTGAATTCGTTTGTGCTTTTGGAAGGAAGTGTAATATCTGAAAGCTCTACTGCACTGTGAGCATTCGTAGGGTTTCTCTCCAGTGTGCAGTCTCATGTGTACTCTCAGGGTTTGGTGATGGGAGAGGGCTTTCCCACATTCCTTGCATTTGTAGGGTTTCTCTCCAGTGTGAGTTCTTCCATGTGACTGTAAGGAATTGTAATGACTGAAGGCTTTACCACACTGTTTGCATTCGAAGGGTTTCCCTCCAGTATGAATTCGTTTGTGTTTGTGAAAGGAAGGGTAATATCTGAAGGCTTTACCACATTGTTTACATTCATAGGGTTTCTCTCCAGTGTGCAGCCGCATGTGTATTTTTAAGGTTTGCTGATGGGAGAGGGTTTTCCCACATTCCTTGCATTCATAGGGCTTCTCTCCAGTATGAGTTCTTCTGTGTGACTGTAAGGAATTGTAGTAATTGAAAGCTTTACCACAATGTTCACATTCATAGGGTTTCTCTCCAGTGTGTATCCTTTGATGTATTCGAAAGGAACTAGGAGAAATGAAGGCTCTCTCACATTCCTGACATTTATAAGGTCCATCGCCAGTGTGAGTGATCATGTGTGCTCGAAGGCTTGAGAGACCTCTGAAGGTTCTCCCACACACCTTACATTCATAAGGCTTTTCCCCAGTATGAATTCTTTCATGTTTCCGAAAAGAACTAGGACAACTGAAGGCTTTACCACACTGCTTACATTCATAGGGTTTCTCACCGGTGTGAGTTCTTTGATGTGTTCTAAAAGTATGATAATATCTAAGGAATTTTCCACATTGCTTACACTGATAGGGTTTCTCTTCACTGTGGGTTGTTTCATGTGTTCGCAATGAAGAGGAACAATTAAAAGCTTTCCCACATTTCTTACATGTATATGAAGCATTTCCAGAGTGTGTTACCATGTGTCTTCGAAATCCTGTGCTCCACATGAAGGCCTCCCCACATTCCTTACATTCATAGGGTTTTTCTCCTGTGTGGATTCTTTCATGTGCTTGAAAGGATGCACGGGAATGGAACGCTTTCTCACATTCCTCACATTTATATTTTTTCTCTCGATTGTGATTTTTCTCATGGGTCTCTAAAAATTGGAGATAGCCAAAGGCTTTACCACATTCTTTACATCTATATGGCTTCTCTCCATATTTCTGATACTCAGGTTGTTTACGTTCAGTGTGATAACTCATATGTCTCTTAAGGGATGAATGACGTGTAAACACTTTTCCACATACACTGCATTCACATGGTTTCGTTCTATTAGTTTTCTTGTTCAGACTGAGGTTTGGAATAATGCTGAAGTTTTCTCCACACTGACTACCCTCTTTACTTTCACAGAGTCTTTCTACTACATGACTTCTGTGGAAAAAAACCAAACAGGAGTACATTATTAATGAGTTCTTTATTAACAATTTTATATTTAGTAGGACATTTGAAGTACATTTTTATCACTTATAGCAATAGTGTAGGTTTTATGCCTTGTCTGAATGGTTTCAAGTTTAATATAAGAAATGCTCTTACAGTCATCAAAACAGTGACAATTCACATAGAGAATTTATTTAAAGTGTTGAACTATTTTGCAAACACTGAACATCTATGTCACATAAGTAATTTTGGTGAAAATTTTCCAAGAATAACTAAATTTGGAGCACTAGTTATTTCCTCCTTTTAAAATTGCATAACAGAATATTCACATGAGCTACTATATTATATTGTGGGTATGACTTACCTTAATTTTCTCCCCTGATTTTTGTACTGATCTTCAATGTCATGATCTTCCCATTTTTCTCCTAAATTGTAGATCAAGGAAAATGATTCCAAAATATTATTAGTTATAGAAAAATGACTAGATTCTATATCCATTGTTGGCTGTGACTTTACCTAGTTTTAGTTAGCAACATCCTGCATTTCCACATTTAATATGTTGGAACAATAAGCAAGAAACACTTGTTGTTACTAATTAACAAAATAAAGGCAAGTTGTCATCCTCACCTATTGAGACCAGGTTCCTCAAGGTTTCCTGCATCACATCTCTATAGAGCTTCTTCTGTGAAGGATCCAGGAAAGCCCATTCTTCCAGGGTGAAGTTCACAGCCACATCCTCAAAGGTCACTGAGTCCTAAAGCATCCCAAATGTGTGTATAGGAGGAGGTGTGAGACTAACAGCCCTGGACATCTATACACCATTTACATGAAGACTCATTTTATGTATGAGTCTGTCACCTCTCTGACTTGATTATGAGAAACTTACTCTCTGTCCACACTTACTTACAGCATCATGAAAACATGCAAATTATTTATACAGTTTTTGTGAACGTATCAGATATTATTTCTGTCTCATTGCAGGGTCCACACATGTTGGGAAATGACAGAAATGCTACACACATGAAAAAAATATTATCATTTTAAGATCATGGATTCCTTGTGAGGAAAACTCTTCCCTCTCCCTTACTACCCATTATTTACAGCACTCCATGAGGCAGAGGGTGAAATTTGCACAAGATTTTACTAAGTAAAAACACAGTGAAGAACTAGAAACTTTTATTTCTATGCCTATCACCAAACATGAGTGTCCAGGACAAGTAGAAATCCAGCTTTTAATAAGATCCAACTGGCTATTTAGTCCTTAAGTTCCAGGTTTTTAGAAATAGTACAGTGATGTAGCTGGTGGAATGAAAATATCCCAACTACCAGGATGTATTGTTTTTAACTTGTGTAATATTTACCACAGGCTCAGCTCTCCCTTTCTCTCTTTGATTTTATGCACTTGAAAGTTATTTGGTATTTAGAGCTCAGATACCAGGAAGAAGATGTCACAACTTAGACCACAAATTCCCTATACTCATGCACCTTGGGGCTGCTCAGAGGCACACAAAGTCACACAAAGTGGGATAATAGGCCAGAAGCACTCTTTATGGCAGAACCAGAACACTGTGCCCTGTGCTTTGGCTGACCTTGAGTAACAGGTTAAGAGCTGCAGACTGTAAGTGTATTCATTGAAAATCACAGTGGATTCATGGTAATTTGACCTTAAAATATAATGAAGGATTCAGCAGTGCTTTCCTCCAAACAACCATAAAATCTCTGTTTTCAAACTGCAGGAAGAAGTGGTTTCAAAACCAGCCATTCTAGAGGCTCTTCTCCCAAGTTCTCTAATTCCCAAACAGTCCTATCTGGTCTACAGAAGTATGATGGCTTGACCACTGAACATATGAATCCCTTCGCTGATGACAGCACACAGTGTCAATAGCGTATGAAAGGGTTTACTTCCCATAATTGAGGTCTCCGGGGAAAGTAAGGCCTGCTTCTCCAGCAATCAGGAAATGCCTTAGGAGAGAAAGGAGCTTGGGTTTTTTCAAAAAATTTGGGGGTGGATTTGGGTTCACACACAATAACAGGATCTTATGAGGGCTTAACGTCTTGTTACTGCCAATAGAAAGGAGCACCACAGCACTCTTACAACTATGTAGAGGTGTGGGTCAAAGAGAAATGAGGGGAAGGGCCCTGCACACATTCCCTTCTCTCTGAGGAATCTAGATTTTTTCTCTGGGGCACGTAAGGCAGAATCTTCCTGACACCAGTATGGATTTTAAACACTGGTGAGTCTGAAAGGACCATAGGCTTTTCTGCAGCTTTTTTTTTTTTTTTTTTTAATCATTTGCCAGCCCTGTGCCTGAACTGATTTGAATACTCTTTCTCCCTGTGCCATTTACCCTCCCAGTTCCATTTCCTGACTTCCACTGCCCTTGTATGAAGAGAGTTTTGTAATTCTAGCTGTTGTATTTTGTGGACCTGTTATTTTTGTTTTTCTGTGAAGCACAAATATTAGATGTGGGAGGTAGAGGAGACTCCATTGCTCCTGGTCACTCCCTTTATAGGCAGCCATCACTGTCTTGTTTCTTGTAACTCAAGTTAGATTTTGGTCTCTTGCTCCAATGCAAAAACAAACAAACAAACAAACAAAACCACACACACACACACAAGAGATGGGACAGGAGAAAAGACCTCACAGCTAGATCTGCTGGGTTTGAGGAATGATTTTCTTTCTTCCCCATGAAGACAAAAAAGCTTTTTCCACTGGTACATTTAAAGCTTCCCCAACAATAGGGAGGTACAAATTTTGGACAAGTGCCACTGCAACACGGAATGCTCAGAGAACCTGAACTTTTAAACTTTGGAGGGCTAAACTTGACTGTTGGCCACTGCTGGGTCTGTCTGGTATTTCAAAGGAATACTGGGTGCTGCAAATAGGAACTGCAGTGGTAAACTTATTAAACCCATTAAACCTATGGGGAAAAAAAAGAGAAATGGGTAGGGGGAATGAGGCTTTAAAGTTAATAGCAGTCCACCATCAAAAACGGGAGTCAGAGAACTCTGGTTTTGGGTCTGGTATTTAAGGAACTTGGGGGACTTCTCTGGTGGTCCAGTGGTTAAGAATTCACTTTGCAGTGCAGGGGACGCAGATTGGATCAGTGTCTAAGATTCCACATGTCTTGGAGCAACTAAGCCTGTGTGCCACAACTACTGAGCCAAGGCGCCATAACCAGAGAGAGTCCAAGCACTGCAACAAAAGATCCTGAATGACACAACAAAGATTCTGTGTGCCATGACTAAGATCTAAGGTAACATATATAAACAAATAAATATTTTAAAGCACTTGGATGCCATTCCCAACTTCACAGGAAAAACTTGAAAACATTTGAAATCAATAACTCTTCTTAGATCCATCAGAGCGTTGATGTCACAGGAAAATGACTGTTTCCAAAACTGAGAAAGAGAAAATAAAGATACAAAGCCTGGGGACTTCCTTGGTGGTCCAGTGGTTGGGAATCCACTTTGCAATGCAGGGATTCAAGAGCTGGATCCCTGGTCGGGAACTAGGATCCTATATGCTTCAGGGCAGCTAAGCCATGCAAAGCAGCTGGAGGGCCCACTTGCCACAACTACTGAAGTCTGCCCACTATGTAGCCTGAGGGTAACAATTAGCCTGTGTGCCACACCTGGAGAATTTGTGTGCTGAAGTGATGGATCCCAACTAAGACCCAACGGGGCCAAAACCAAACAAATATTTTTAAAAACTCATTGATGGCAAACCACAAATGCAGGAAGTTCAGAAAACACTCTATAAAGAGTCTGGCTGCCAGTACAGGAGACTCCAGTTCGATCCCTGATCTGGGAAGATCCCACATGCCTTGTAGCAACTAAGCCCATGCACCACAACTATTAATCCTGTGTACCAGAGCCCAAGAACTGCGACTACTGAGCTTACAAGTCACAAGTACTAAAGTCTGAGCACTCTGGAGTCTGTGCTCTGTGACAAGAGAAACCCCCGCTTGCCACAACTAGAGAAAGCCTGCACAGTAACAAAGACCCAGCACAGCCAAAAATAAATAAATAAAAATAAAATTATAAAAAAAGAAATGCACACCCAAGTATTTCATATTGAAACTGAAGAAAGAGTATATTGAAAAAGAAACACCTTAGTTTACACAGATTTTTAAAAATTTACTTTTAGTTGATTTACAATGTTGTGTTAATTTCTGCTGTATAGCAAAGTGAATCAGTTATACACATACATTCCTTTGCATATTCCTTTACATTCTGGTTGATTGGAAAGTGAAAGTTGCTCAATCATGTCCGACTCTTTGCAACCACATGGACTAGAGAGTCCATGGAATTCTCTAGGCCAGAATACTGGAGTGGGTAGCCTTTCCCTTCTCCAGAGGATCTTCCCAACCCAGGGACCAAACCCAGGTCTCCCACATTGCAGGCGGATTCTTTACCAGCTAAGCCACAATGGTTGATTACAGGATACTGAATACAGTTTGTTGTGCTATAGAGTAGGATCTTGCTGTTTGCCCATTCTATATATAATAGCTTGCATCTGCTAATCCCTAACTCCCAATTCATCTGTCTCCACTTTCTCTCCCCCTTAGCCATCACAAGTCTGTTCGCTGTATCCATGAGTCTGTTTCTGTTTCATAGATAAGTTCATTTGTGTCTTATTTTAGATTCCACATATAAGTGATATCATATGATATTTGTCTTTTTTCTTTCTGACTTACTTTCAGTTCAGTTCAGTTCAGTCACTCAGTCGTGTCCAACTCTTGTGACCTCATGAACCGCAGCACGCCAGGCCTCCCTGTCCATCACCAACTCCCAGAGTCCACGCACACCCGTCTATCGAGTCGATGATGCCAACCAACCATCTCATCTTCTGTCATCCCCTTCTCCTGCCTTCAATCTTTCCCAGCATTAGGGTGTTTTCCAATGAGTCAGCTCTTTGCATCAGGTGGCCAAAGTACTGGAATTTCAGCTTCAACATCAGTCCTTCCAATGAACACCCAGGACTGATCTCCTTTAGGATGGACTGGCTGGATTTCCTTGCAGTCCAAGGGACGCTCAAGTCTTCTCCAGCACCACAGTTCAAAAGCACCAATTCTTCAGTGCTCAGCTTTCTTTATAGTCCAACTCTCACATCCATACATGACCACTGGAAAAACCATAGCCTTGACTAGATGGACCTTTGTTGGCAAAGTAATGTCTCTGTTTTTTAATATGCTGTCTAGGTTGGTCATAACTTTCCTTCCAAGGAGTAAGCATCTTTTAATTTCATTGGTGCAATTGCCATCTGCAGTGATTTCGGAGTCCAGAAAAATAAAGTCAGCCACTGTTTTCCCATTTATCTGCCATGAAGTGACAGGACCGGATGCCATGATCTTAGTTTTCTGAATGTTGAGCTTTAAGCCAACTTTTTCACTCTCCTCTTTCACTTTCATCAAGAGGCTCTTTAGTTCTTCTTCACTTTCTGCCACAAGGGTGGTGTCATCTGCATATCTGAGGTTATTGATATTTCTCCCCGCAATCTTGATTCGGCTTGTGCTTCCTCCAGCCCAGCGTTTCTCATGATGTACTCTGCATATAAGTTNTCAAAAAATTTGGGGGTGGATTTGGGTTCACACACAATAACAGGATCTTATGAGGGCTTAACGTCTTGTTACTGCCAATAGAAAGGAGCACCACAGCACTCTTACAACTATGTAGAGGTGTGGGTCAAAGAGAAATGAGGGGAAGGGCCCTGCACACATTCCCTTCTCTCTGAGGAATCTAGATTTTTTCTCTGGGGCACGTAAGGCAGAATCTTCCTGACACCAGTATGGATTTTAAACACTGGTGAGTCTGAAAGGACCATAGGCTTTTCTGCAGCTTTTTTTTTTTTTTTTTTTAATCATTTGCCAGCCCTGTGCCTGAACTGATTTGAATACTCTTTCTCCCTGTGCCATTTACCCTCCCAGTTCCATTTCCTGACTTCCACTGCCCTTGTATGAAGAGAGTTTTGTAATTCTAGCTGTTGTATTTTGTGGACCTGTTATTTTTGTTTTTCTGTGAAGCACAAATATTAGATGTGGGAGGTAGAGGAGACTCCATTGCTCCTGGTCACTCCCTTTATAGGCAGCCATCACTGTCTTGTTTCTTGTAACTCAAGTTAGATTTTGGTCTCTTGCTCCAATGCAAAAACAAACAAACAAACAAACAAAACCACACACACACACACAAGAGATGGGACAGGAGAAAAGACCTCACAGCTAGATCTGCTGGGTTTGAGGAATGATTTTCTTTCTTCCCCATGAAGACAAAAAAGCTTTTTCCACTGGTACATTTAAAGCTTCCCCAACAATAGGGAGGTACAAATTTTGGACAAGTGCCACTGCAACACGGAATGCTCAGAGAACCTGAACTTTTAAACTTTGGAGGGCTAAACTTGACTGTTGGCCACTGCTGGGTCTGTCTGGTATTTCAAAGGAATACTGGGTGCTGCAAATAGGAACTGCAGGGGTAAACTTATTAAACCCATTAAACCTATGGGGAAAAAAAAGAGAAATGGGTAGGGGGAATGAGGCTTTAAAGTTAATAGCAGTCCACCATCAAAAACGGGAGTCAGAGAACTCTGGTTTTGGGTCTGGTATTTAAGGAACTTGGGGGACTTCTCTGGTGGTCCAGTGGTTAAGAATTCACTTTGCAGTGCAGGGGACGCAGATTGGATCAGTGTCTAAGATTCCACATGTCTTGGAGCAACTAAGCCTGTGTGCCACAACTACTGAGCCAAGGCGCCATAACCAGAGAGAGTCCAAGCACTGCAACAAAAGATCCTGAATGACACAACAAAGATTCTGTGTGCCATGACTAAGATCTAAGGTAACATATATAAACAAATAAATATTTTAAAGCACTTGGATGCCATTCCCAACTTCACAGGAAAAACTTGAAAACATTTGAAATCAATAACTCTTCTTAGATCCATCAGAGCGTTGATGTCACAGGAAAATGACTGTTTCCAAAACTGAGAAAGAGAAAATAAAGATACAAAGCCTGGGGACTTCCTTGGTGGTCCAGTGGTTGGGAATCCACTTTGCAATGCAGGGATTCAAGAGCTGGATCCCTGGTCGGGAACTAGGATCCTATATGCTTCAGGGCAGCTAAGCCATGCAAAGCAGCTGGAGGGCCCACTTGCCACAACTACTGAAGTCTGCCCACTATGTAGCCTGAGGGTAACAATTAGCCTGTGTGCCACACCTGGAGAATTTGTGTGCTGAAGTGATGGATCCCAACTAAGACCCAACGGGGCCAAAACCAAACAAATATTTTTAAAAACTCATTGATGGCAAACCACAAATGCAGGAAGTTCAGAAAACACTCTATAAAGAGTCTGGCTGCCAGTACAGGAGACTCCAGTTCGATCCCTGATCTGGGAAGATCCCACATGCCTTGTAGCAACTAAGCCCATGCACCACAACTATTAATCCTGTGTACCAGAGCCCAAGAACTGCGACTACTGAGCTTACAAGTCACAAGTACTAAAGTCTGAGCACTCTGGAGTCTGTGCTCTGTGACAAGAGAAACCCCCGCTTGCCACAACTAGAGAAAGCCTGCACAGTAACAAAGACCCAGCACAGCCAAAAATAAATAAATAAAAATAAAATTATAAAAAAAGAAATGCACACCCAAGTATTTCATATTGAAACTGAAGAAAGAGTATATTGAAAAAGAAACACCTTAGTTTACACAGATTTTTAAAAATTTACTTTTAGTTGATTTACAATGTTGTGTTAATTTCTGCTGTATAGCAAAGTGAATCAGTTATACACATACATTCCTTTGCATATTCCTTTACATTCTGGTTGATTGGAAAGTGAAAGTTGCTCAATCATGTCCGACTCTTTGCAACCACATGGACTAGAGAGTCCATGGAATTCTCTAGGCCAGAATACTGGAGTGGGTAGCCTTTCCCTTCTCCAGAGGATCTTCCCAACCCAGGGACCAAACCCAGGTCTCCCACATTGCAGGCGGATTCTTTACCAGCTAAGCCACAATGGTTGATTACAGGATACTGAATACAGTTTGTTGTGCTATAGAGTAGGATCTTGCTGTTTGCCCATTCTATATATAATAGCTTGCATCTGCTAATCCCTAACTCCCAATTCATCTGTCTCCACTTTCTCTCCCCCTTAGCCATCACAAGTCTGTTCGCTGTATCCATGAGTCTGTTTCTGTTTCATAGATAAGTTCATTTGTGTCTTATTTTAGATTCCACATATAAGTGATATCATATGATATTTGTCTTTTTTCTTTCTGACTTACTTTCAGTTCAGTTCAGTTCAGTCACTCAGTCGTGTCCAACTCTTGTGACCTCATGAACCGCAGCACGCCAGGCCTCCCTGTCCATCACCAACTCCCAGAGTCCACGCACACCCGTCTATCGAGTCGATGATGCCAACCAACCATCTCATCTTCTGTCATCCCCTTCTCCTGCCTTCAATCTTTCCCAGCATTAGGGTGTTTTCCAATGAGTCAGCTCTTTGCATCAGGTGGCCAAAGTACTGGAATTTCAGCTTCAACATCAGTCCTTCCAATGAACACCCAGGACTGATCTCCTTTAGGATGGACTGGCTGGATTTCCTTGCAGTCCAAGGGACGCTCAAGTCTTCTCCAGCACCACAGTTCAAAAGCACCAATTCTTCAGTGCTCAGCTTTCTTTATAGTCCAACTCTCACATCCATACATGACCACTGGAAAAACCATAGCCTTGACTAGATGGACCTTTGTTGGCAAAGTAATGTCTCTGTTTTTTAATATGCTGTCTAGGTTGGTCATAACTTTCCTTCCAAGGAGTAAGCATCTTTTAATTTCATTGGTGCAATTGCCATCTGCAGTGATTTCGGAGTCCAGAAAAATAAAGTCAGCCACTGTTTTCCCATTTATCTGCCATGAAGTGACAGGACCGGATGCCATGATCTTAGTTTTCTGAATGTTGAGCTTTAAGCCAACTTTTTCACTCTCCTCTTTCACTTTCATCAAGAGGCTCTTTAGTTCTTCTTCACTTTCTGCCACAAGGGTGGTGTCATCTGCATATCTGAGGTTATTGATATTTCTCCCCGCAATCTTGATTCGGCTTGTGCTTCCTCCAGCCCAGCGTTTCTCATGATGTACTCTGCATATAAGTTAAATAAGCAGAGTGACAATATCCAGCCTTGACTTTTCCTATTTGGAACCAGTGTGCTGTTCCATGTCCAGTTCTAACTGTTGCTTCCTGACCTGCATACAAGTTTCTCAAGAGGCAGGTCAGGTGGTCTGGTATTCCCATCTCTTTCAGAATTTTCCAGTTTATTGTGATCCACACAGTCAAAGGCTTTGGTGTTTTTCTGGAACTCTCTTGCTTTTTCGATGATCATCACAACTTACATCGATGACTTACTTTACTCAGTATGATAAACTCTAGGTCCATCCATGTTGCTGCAAATGGCATTATTTATTATTTATTTATGACTGAATAGTGTTGCATTGTGTGTGTCTACACATTTGTGTATGCACAAATGTGTATATATACACAATATCCATTCATCTGTATATGGACATTTAAGTTGTTTCCATGCCTTGGCTATTGTGAATAGTATTGCTATGAACATAGGGGTGCATGTATCTTTTCTATTTTTAGTTTTGTTTGGTTATATGCTCAGGATTTGGATTGGTTGCTCATATAGCAACTCTATTGCTAGTGTTTTTGAGGAACCTCCATACTGTTTTCCATAGAGGCTGCACCAATTTACATTCCTAGCAACAGCTCAGGAGGGTTACTAGTTCTCCACATCCTCTCTAGCACTTTTTATTTGTAGTCTCTTTAATGATGGTCATTCTGAGTGGTATGAGGTGGTACCTAATTGTAGTTTTGATTTGCACAGAGAGAAAAAGATTTGAATTAAATCAGACATGTTTTCAGAAACCATGCAAGGAAGAAGAGAGTAGATTGAAATTCTATACAGGCATACTTCATTTTATTGTGTTTCACTGTAGTTTGTGGAAACCCTACATTGACAGATGATGGTTAACATTTTTTAGCAATCAAGTTTTTAAGCTGAGCTATACAAATTGCTTTTTAGATATAATGCTACTGCATACTTAATAAGCTATGATATAGTAGGAACATAACTTTTATATGCACTGGGAAACCAAATAATAAGTGTGACTTACGTTATTGCGGTGGCCCTGAACAGAACCCTCAAGTTGAGGTCTCCTTGTATTTCAAGTTTTGAAAGAAAAAAACACTCTTCTAGTTTTCAAACCCCAAAGGTAATTCTTTGAAAATATTAATTTAATAAAAGGATAAACAGCCAGTCAAGACAATGAAGAAAGGAAACAGAAATTACTAACATCAGAAATAAAAGGAGAACTAAGCATGAAAAAGGATTTGACACCAACCAACATCCATTTATGATAACAAATAATGCTATTTGTTGAGCAAATTTCACAAATGTACCACAGTCAAATAAGAAATAAAAAACAATATAGTGCAAACTGTGGATGCAGAGGGGTTATGTATACTTTCTGATACATTTCTCTATGCTGCCTAATCAATTTTCCTATATGCTTAAAACTGCCCTAAAAAAACTGAAGTGTACTAGAAAAAAAAAGATGAAGACAAACTCATTGTCCCTGATGAGTGACCAATGACTGAAACAGGATGCCTTTCATCCAACTCATTTGCATTTATCCAATAAGGCAGCATGGTGTTCCATGAGCCTAAGACCAGTAAGAGAAGTGAAACTTCCACTGAATGCCCTGTTGGACAGAACTGCACAGCATATTCTGAGAAGCACCATGGTTACTATCAGCATCTCTAGAACCCTAATGTGGATGAGAAGTGTCCTGGCAAGACCGTGAATAGTGGACCTAGTACATGTACAGAAGTGTGTTACCTTGTGACTTCCCTGGTGGTCCAGTGGTTAAGCATCTGCTGAGCAATGTGTGGGACATGAGTTCAATTCCTGGTCATGGAACTAAGATCCCACACACCTACTGAGCCCACACATCACAAAGAAAGATCCCACCTGATGCAATGAAGATACCATGTGCTGCAATTAAGACCCGATGTAGCCCAAAATAAATAAATATATATTTAAAAAGTATTACTTTGATTTGTATTTTGGGTTATCTATTGAGTTCAGAGGTTCTTAAAATTCTTTTACTACAAAGGGGGCAACTTTTAGACAACTGTCCAAGAATCTGTGAATACAAGTAGATAAGGCCAGTTTGGGGCCAGTATCAAGACAACTGCCTGATGTTTGGGTAGCTGTGTGACCCTGGGGTTTGGACTTTTTATCAGGGATATCACAAATAAGGGATGAAGAGCAGCAACTGTCTTCTGAACTTGTCCTGCAGGAATGTATATTGTCTTCCTTACAGTCGTGTATACATCCCAGAACTGTGCCTTCAATTAACTCCAGGTAAGACTCTATCTAGTAGAATGGGGACCTTTCCCAGCACCACAGCAACTTTTAAGGGAATGAGTAGACAAGGCCTCCTTCTGCAGGAGATTCAGGCGAGGACAGATGTGATACCATCATGTCACATGGAGGTGTTGGTAAGCATGCTGACCCGATGGGGTGCTGTTTCCAAGGTCATAGGCATAATGAGCAGCTCAGCAGAGGATCACATGCTCAGTGCTTGCTGCTGCTGCTGCTGCTAAGTCGCTTCAGTTGTATCCAATTCTGTGCAACCCCATAGACAGCAGCCCACCAGGCTCCTCTGTCCCTGGGATTCTCCAGCCAAGAACACTGGAGTGGGTTGCCATTTCCTTCTCCAATGCATGAAAGTGAAAAGTGAAAGTGAAGTCGTGTCTGACTCTTAGTGACCCCATGGACTGTAGCCTATCAGGCTCCTCTGTCCATGGGATTCTCTAGGCAAGAGTACTGGAGTACGGTGCCATTTCCTCCTCCTGCTCAGTGCTTATGTTCTCAAAAAATGCAAGTCTGTATGCCTGATGCACAGTGAGGCCAAACAATACTAAAATACTGGAGTTTGGAACAGAGAAAAGTTTATTACAGACCTATGCAAAGAGATGGGTGGTTCAAGAACCCCAAAGTTACTAAAAGCTTTCAGCAAAGCTCTTTTATAAGAAAGGTGAGGGAGAGGCCTGATTAGTTGTTGCAAACTTCTTGGTGTCAGATCCTTTGTTCCTGAAGTTAGGTCATGATCAGGCAACACTCTTCTTGTAAATCCCTACCAAATGAATGTTACTCTTTCTTCTGACAAGAAACAGCAAGGTCCCAAGGCAAAGCTTTTACCCTCTGGGGTCCTGGTCCTGGCTAAGAGGAGGTAGATCTCAGTTGGCAGCTTTGGGCCAGGTTCCCAGACTGCCCGGATGTCATCACTGAGGGAGCCAGGCACTGAACCCAGTGGCCCTCAGGCTGCCCAAAGAGGGGGGAGACAAGGTCCCACAGACTGTGACCTAGGGAGACTGCCACTGCTACTACTATTAGGTCACAGAGGCTAGGAGGTGGGAGAGGTTCACTGCTGCCTCAAGGCCTGGGCCAAGACTAGCTTTAGTGAGTGGCTTTAGTGAGGGCTCTGGAGCCCCACCAAATAGATTCATGGGATTAGATCTGATAGACAGAGTGCCTGAAGAACTACAGATGGAGGTTCATAACACTGTACAAGAGGTGGTGATCAAAACCATTGCCAAAAAAAGAAATCGAAGAAGGCAAAATGGTTGTCGGAGGAGGCCTTACAAATATCTGAGAAAAAGAGAGAAGCAAAAGGCAAAGGAGAAAAAGAAAGATATATCCATCTGAATGTAGGTTTCCAAAGGATAGCAAAGAGATAAGAAAGCCTTCCCAAGTGAACAATGCAAAGAAACAGAGGAAAACAATAATGGGAAAGACTAGAGATCTCTTCAAGAAAATAGAGAACAAGGGAATATTTCATGCAAAGATGGGTACAATAAAGGACAGAAACGGTATGGACCTAACAGAAGCAGAAGATATTAGGAAGAGGTGGCAAGAATACACAGAACTATACAAAAAAGATCTTCACGACCAAGATAACCACGATGGTGTGATCACTCACCTAGAGCCAGACATCTTGGAGTGTGAAGCCAAGTGGACTTTAGGAAGCATCACTATGAACAAAGCTAGTGGAATTGATGGAATTCCAGGTGAGCTATTTCAAATCCTAAAATGTGATGCTGTGAAAGCGTGGCACTCAATATGCCAGCAAATTTGGTGAACTCAGCAGTGGCCACAGGACTGGAAAAGGTCAGTTTTCTTTCCAACCCCAAAGAAGGGCAATGTCAAAGAATGTTCAAACTACAGCACAATTGTACTCATTTCACATGCTAGCAAAATAATGCTCAAAATTCTCCTAGTTAGGCTTTAACAGTATGTGAAGTAAGGATTTTCAGATATTCAAGCTGGATTTAGAAAAGACAGAGGAACCAGCAATCAAATTGCCAACATCTGTTGTATTATAGAAAAAGAATTCCAGAAAAACATCTGGTTCATTGACTATGCTAAAGCCTTAGTCTGTGTGGATCACAACAATCTGTGGAAAATTCTTAAGGAGATGGGAATACCAGACCACGTTACCTGCCTCCTGAGAAACCTGTATGCAGGTCAAGAAGCAACAGTTAGAACCAGACATGGAAAAATGGACTGGTTCAAAACTGGGAAAGGAATATGTCAAGGCTGTATATTGTCACCCTGCTTATTTAACTTACATGCAGAGTACACCATGCCAGGGGAGATGAAGCACAAGCTGGAATCAAGATTGCTGGGAGAAATATCAATAACTTCAGATATGCAGATGACACCAACTTTATGGTAGGAAGTGAAGATGAACTAAAGAGGGTCTTGATGAAGGTGAAAGACAAGAGTGAAGAAGCCGGCTTAAAATTCAACATTCAAAAAACTATGATCACGGAATCTAGTCCCATCACTTCATGGCAAATAGATGGGTAAACAATCAAAACAGTGACAGACTTTATTTTTTTGGGCTCCAAAATCAATGCAGATGGTGACTTCAGCCATGAAATTAAAAGACTCTTGCTCCTTGGAAGAAGAGCTATGACAAATCTAGACAGTGTATTAAAAAGCAGAGACATTACTTTGCCAACAAAGGTTCGTCTAGTCAAAGCTGTGATTTTTCCAGTGGTCATGTACGGATGTGAGAGTTGGACCACAAAGAAGGCTGAGCACCAAAGAATTGATGCTTTTGAACTGTGGTGTTGGAGAAGACTCTTGAGAGTCCCTTGGATTGCAAGCAGATCCAACTAGTCTATCCTAAAGGAAATCAGTCCTGAATATTCACTGGAAGGACTGATGCTGAAGCTGAAACTCCAATACTTTGGCCACCTGATGTGAAGAACCAACTCATTAGAAAAGACCCGGATGCTGGGAAAGATTGAAGGCAGGAGAAGTGGATGACAGAGGATGAGATGATTGGATGGCTGCAGTTGGACATGGCTGAGTGACTGAACAACAACTGGAGCAGTGCCACAGGACACAGCCTCCAGCCTGTTCCCTGAGCCCCAGCTCAACTGTTGGCCCAAGGCCCAGTGAGCTGAAGGGCTTCCAGGAGGTCAGGATCCGCCTCTTACCTCACTCTCTATCTGATGACCACCATACCACAGACCGATGGTTGAATTCCTTCCCTTTAAGTTAGTTGCCAAGTCACATTTGACTCTTTGTGACTCCATGGATTGTAGCCCACCAGGCTCCTCTGCCCATGGAATTCTTCAGGCAAGAATACTGGGTGAGTAGCCATTCCCTTCTCAAGGGGATCTTCCTCACCCAGGGATCCAACCCAGGTATCCAGCATTGCAGGTAGATTCTTTACCATCTGAGTCACCAGAGAAGCCTGAATTCCTTCCCTGCTGCTGCTGGTAAGTCACTTCAGTCGTGTTTGAATCTGTGTGACCCCATAGATGGCAGCCCACCAGGCTCCCCTGTCCCTGGGATTCTCTCCAATGCATGAAAGTGAAAGTGAAAGTGAAGTCGCTCAGTCGTGTCCGCCTCTTTGCGACCCCATGGACTTCAGCCTACCAGGCTCCTCCATCCATGGGATTTTCCTTAGTTATTGGTCAGCACTGCAGAGGGCCCTGCCCACAAGTAACAAACTGTCAATAAGGGAATTCCTTCCCTCAGTTCAGTTCAGTTGCTCAGTCGTGTCTGACTCTTTGCGACCCCATGAATCGCAGCACGGCAGGCCTCCCTGTCCATCACCAACTCCCGGAGTTCACTCAGACTCATGTCCATTGAGTCGATGATGCCATCCAGCCATCTCATCCTCTGTTGTCCCCTTTTCCTCCTGCCCCTAATCCCTCCCAGCATCAGAGTCTTTTCCAATGAGTCAACTCTTCGCATGAGGTGGTCAAAGTAGTGGAGTTTCAGCTTTAGCATCATTCCTTCCAAAGAAATCCCAGGGCTGATCTCCTTTAGAATGGACTGGTTGGATCTCCTTGCAGTCCAAGGGACTCTCAAGAGTCTTCTCCAACACCACAGTTAAGAAGGTAAGGTTAAGGTAAGGTAAAGTCGCTCAGTCGTGTCTGACTCTGCGACCCCGCGGACTGTAACCTACAAGGCTTCTCTGTCCATGGGATTCTCCAGGCAAGAATACTGGAGTGGATTGCCATTTCCTTCTCCAGGGGATCTTCCCGATCCAGGGATCGAACCCGGGTGTCCCACATTGGAGGCAGACGCTTTAACCTCTGAGCCACCAGGGAAGCCCAATACCACAGTTCAAAAGCATCAATTCTTCGGTGCTCAGCTTTCTTCACAGTTCAACTTTCACATCCATACATGACCACTGGAAAAACCATAACGTTGATTAGATGGACCTTTGTTGGCAAAGTAACGTCTCTGCTTTTGAATATGCTATCTAGGTTGGTCATAACTTTTCTTCCAAGGAGTAAGTATCTTAATTTCATGGCTGCAGTCACCATCTGCAGTGATTTTGGAGCCCCCAAAATTCCTTCCCTAGTGGTCCCTTATTGACAGTTTATTACTTGTGGGCAGGGCCCTCTGCAGTGTTGACCAATAACTGAGCAGGAAGACTAATGGTTGCTCACCCACAATTGGTTGCTTGTAGGCAAGGCCCACTGAAGTACCAACCAAATGCTGAGCAACCTGTTGCCTGGTAACAGGGTGAGCAGTAATGACAAGCACAGCAATGGCTGTGTGCTAAGGGCTGTGCTCACGGCATTCTATTATACTTGTGAGAGTCTCAAGTTTTCAAGAGAACCTGGTACATGGTGATAATTGCACTTCTAAGGCAATTCTTTGTACCAGAAGACTATAGACAGCTTAAGGCCATCATGGGTCACTGTTGGAGGCATAAGAGGAAGCCATCGTATCCTCTATACTAAGGGAGACTCCAAGGGAACTATGTCATTTAAACACAGTCCAGAGCCTTCTGTAGTAGGGGTGCTCTGAAGGTGGGGGCCAATTTCCAAATAATAGTAAAAATGGGCTCAAGGAAAATTCCTAAATAAGGAATATGTTGTCTCCCCAACACCAAAACAACCTAGTAGGCCTTGTGGGTAAAGGAGGGAGCAGTTGATTACTGAAAAACATACAGAAACTTAACTAAGGGTCTCATATTGTGTTTGTTAATGGCTCATACACTTTTTGCAAGATCCTTTTTTCCATATTTGTGTATTCTGAATGAAAATGAAATGAATGTGCTCAGAGGAAGATGTCCTTAGTGTGATGTCATACCTGTGTTCCTGAAGCAAAGTGCATGTAGTTCAAATCTTCCTGCAGAGACTAGGGGATGGCAAGACTGCTGAGGTTCTCTGAGGGTAACCATATAAAGATGTCCCTTCAGAGGGGAAGGCCTCTGCAGCTGAGAGAGTGTTGAAATAGAAACTCAAAAGAACAGACTTATCAAGTCTGTGAGAGCAAGATGTTTACTGAGTGGATGAAGTAAGTAATTTCCACAATGATAGGGACTAGGAATAGGGGCTAATTTGATGTAACCACAGCTCAAGGTTGTTGTAATCCACTATGAGGTATCATTCATTCTTTCCAGGTTTAAGGACAGATCAAATAAGGCTATTAAAGGAGAAAATTGGGGGCTATCATTTCTCCCTTAATACGTTTCTTTGTTTTCCAATATAACTCAATGTCATGGTCTGTGTGGAGGTTGGAAAAGAATTTTCAGACTTGAGGCAGAATGAGAGGGAAATAGTTTATTAGAGTGGGAGGTGCTGTTAGAACATCAGGCCAGCTCAAGGGAGAAACAACGTTGAACAGGGGTCCTGAGTATACTTTAATACCCAGGGTACAAGGAGTGGGATCAGGGTCTTGTGGGTCATTTGCTGATTGGATGAGGTACATATTCTGGGTGGGTTAAGAGTAAGGCAAATAACTTCTCCCTGTGAGGTAGGAGGGAAAACAGGTTATATTGCTCAAGAGGACCTGAAATCCGTTAATAGTTACAACACGGAGGAGGGAAGGACAATAAGCAACTGGCTTTTCTCTTCCTGCATTCCAAGATCCTCCTTAGTTTTATTTGCTCTTTCGTCCTTGGGTTACCACATTCAAGGCCCTGTTTAAAACTTTACATCAGGCCATATGAATGAATTTAACTGCTGGGTAATGTTTGTGGAATCTTATTTTGTCTTGTCAATTTGGAAGTAGAAGACAATTTAATTTTACTTAATGAATCATGGGTTCAGAGCTTCCCTGCTCACTATGGGATATTTTGGGACAATGAGTGATATAACCATGAGAAATTTAGGCAAGAAGAGAGTTCTGCTGCTGAAGGCAAAGTATACCTATTTGTCCTTTATACTCTATTCAGTCATTCCCCTGAGATGATGAGGTAAACTGCTTAAATATAGTGGGATACCCATGAATACCTGCAATTTGAAACCTAATTACATGAAATTTCATGAATTAGAGTGTGGTATACAGGAGATGTTAATATTAATTTAAATTCGTATTACAGAGGACCAAAAGTCAGGCAAGCCCCTTCTATCTTTTTGCTATGGAAATTCTTCTAGCATATTTTGGATTTACAATTGAATGAAACTGTAGTCCTTTCTTTCAGTACCTTTTTTCTCTGGTTCTCTCCCTCCAGTCTTTCTTTGTTTTGCATTTTTGGTCACTGAATATATTCTGGGGGAGAGAGTGTCCTTTCTACCCTAACATTGATAATTTTTTTCCTCTCGAGAGCCTCACACCAGTGCCATCAGGGTCAGAGGCCTCCTTCATGACAACTGGTTAGGTTATAGAAATTAAGTACCCCAGGCTTAAACTGGTTTAAATTAATCCCTTTTCTGTGCCACAGTGAGGCTAATAGGTGTTGCCCACCTAAATCAGAGGGTCAGCATCTTTGTTGCAGGTGCTTCTAGCAGGTGCAGCAACAGCAGAGGTACTGAAGGGTCCTGTGAGCCCTCTGGTATTAGGAATGGACTCAGCCTGCCACCTACTGGCTGCCTTTACTATCTCTCTCTGAAATAATCTTTTCAGAGTGATCATTTGAGGAGTTTACCTCATTCACAGGGTATAATCAGCCAAGTAACCCCCGAAGATCCCACCCCTGAGTCTGGGTGAACCCAGCCTCAGTCACACCTACACTAAAACACAGACAGGTTCCATCCAAGCCATGGACTAAGGATCACTAGGAGGGTCCCATCCTCATTCTGCTCCCACAGGACAAGGAATGAACACACACTGTCAACTTGGTGTCCTCTGTATAGAGAACCCAGGTTTGGTGGGGGTCAATAACGCCACACAGGGCAGCACAGGGCACAAGCAACCGGCAGCTCACAGAGCAGGACCCCCCAGGCTTTCTTATCAGCCTGTCCAGGTAAGGCGTACTAGGGGAAATGGGGGCGGTGAGGCTTATCTTTCAGGACTAGTCAAACATCAAGTATGTGGAACCTGACGACTCATTGCAAGAATCAAACCCAGGTAAGAAAGACATGCATCTGCACTGGTTTGTTTCCATATAAAGAAACATCAACAGGATGATCAAGAAGTAATTATAACTGGGTATTTGTGCATGGGTGGAGTAAGAGCACAAGAGTGGAGAAGGACATGTGGGCTAGGAGTCCTAAGCTAGTTTCCCATTTTAGAAATATTTTTAACCTTCACATGCATTATTTAAAATCAGGAGAGAAACTGATATACATCTTATTTTCCTATGCTTAACATTATTTTAAATTGAGTTTTGCTTTTTAAAATTAATCTTAACTTTTCTACATAGGAAACCACTCCAAGATTTAATCCTTTAAATGCTAACAGATATAAAACTGAACACCATAAAAGACTTACAAATCCCCTTCTAACTAAAAGGACAAGAACATTATAGTTTGTCCCTCCACTATATTTCATACTAGGGATATTTTCAGGAATGAGTGGCATAATATAAAATATTAGGGGTTTGGAATTAAACCCAGAAATAGACTTAAAAGATGTATATAAGCTTTAAAGTGTTTTCTTTATAACAACAAAAATATAAATTCAATGGCTTTTCCCTCACATTCATTAAAACAAGAATTCATTTGCTTTAGGAATAGCATGGCCTTATAAATGTCTAGGGACAGGAGGGCATTATGCTAAGTGAAATAAGTCAGACAGAGAAAGAGAAATACTTTATGACATCACTTACATGTGGAATCTAAGAAACACAACAAACTAGTGCATATTACAAAAAAGAAGCAGACTTGCAGATACAGAAAAAAAACTAGTGGTTATGGGGTTGATGGGGGCAATGCAAGTGTAAGGAATTGGGAGTCAGAAACAATTTGGTTGTAAGACAGTGTACAGGGATATATCATACATCATGGAGAATATAGCCAGTATTTTGTAGTAACTGTAAATGGAGTATAACCTTTAAAAATTGTACAATAAATTTTTTTTAATGGAAAAAAACATTTGAGCACTTAAACACATCCATCTCATACTGAGGCTCTCTTTGCCTTAATGGAACAAAATTCTAGTTGGTTCCAGAATTTTCTTGCTTTACTCACACTGTATCTCTCAAGTAACTTACACATTAAAAGCCCCAAAGCTAATGGAAACTAGAATCAAAGGACTGCAACATTTAGATAAGAAAGAAACATATATTTGAAATGACTGATTTTGAGATTCAAGTATTTATGTGAAAATTTAACAATTTTTGAAAAGTGCTTGGAAATTGAATTGGCTTATTAAACTTCCTTATGGTGGGATTGTAGTTTTTCGTGCACTGGAACTCTAGATGGCTTTGGATCAATCCCAGAACAAAGGAGGACCACCTCTCTCACACACACACATACAACCTCACTGATGCAATAAACCTGGAGAATTTGCAGGAGGAAACTCATTTTAAAAGGAGAAATGGTAAAGTTCTTTTTAAACTTTATTTTCTATTGGGGTGTAAGCTGATTAACAATTTGTGATAGTTTCAGGTGAACAGTGAAGGGACTCAGCCATACATATACATGTAATCATCAGGAGAAATTATATAGTTTTAAAAACATATTATGAACTTCCCTGGCAGTTCAGTGGTTAAGACTCCATACTTCCAAAGCAGGTGGTATGGGTTTGATCCCTAGTCCAGGAACTAAGATACCCCATGCCATGTGGTGTGGCCAAATAATTAATTTTAAAAAGGACATATTAATTTTATAAAATAATTTATTCTGCTATAAATCACCATTAAAAACTTTTAATTAAAAAATTAATTTATTATTTTAATTGGAGGCTAATTACTTTACAATGTTGTGGTGGTTTTTGCCACGAATCAGCCATGTGTGCACATGTGTTCTCCATCCAGAAACCCCTCTCCCACCTCCCTTCCCATCCCATCTCCCAGGGTCATCCCAGTGCACCAGCCCTGAGCACCCTGTCTCATGTATTGAACCTGGACCAGCGATCCACTTCACATATGATAATACACACGTTTCAATGCTACCCTCTCAAATCATCCCACCCTCGCTTCTCCCACAGAGTCCAAAAGACTGTTCTTTATATCTGTGTCTCTTTTGCTGTCTCTCATATAGAGTCAAAAAAACAGTGTTTTAATTTGGTATACACAACACTTTTGGATTAAAAATTGTCATGAAAATAATTAAAAAAAAAAAAAAACTAAGAGAAAATACTGGTATCAAAACAGATAAGGAATGGCACCCCACTCCAGTACTCTTGCCTGGAAAATCCCATGGGTGGAGGAGCCTGGTAGGCTGCAGTCCATGGGGTCACTAGAGTGGGACACGACTGAGCGACTTGACTTTGACTTTTCACTTTCATGCATTGGAGAAGGAAATGGCAACCCACTCCAGTGTTCTTGCCTGGAGAATCCCAGGGACGGGGGAGCCTGGTGAGCTGCCGTCTATGGGGTCGTACAGAGTCGGACATGACTGAAGCGATATAGCAGCACCAGCAGCAGCCTTCTTGCTACAGTTCAGAAGAAAAATACACTTTCAGAAAGATGACCAAATTCCCAGACTTGGGGTCTAAGATATAGTTCTTAGAGCAGGTTAGTCACTGGAGAAGAAGGGTAGGGACAGTTGAGGAGCCACAAGAATGAATTCTAGGCTCTACATGCTCTCTCATGTCCCCAAAACAGGGAAGCACAGACTCTACTAGACTAGGTTCTAGTCTCACAAGTGAGGAAACTGATTTAGTTTAAGATTCTGACCCAAATTCATAAACCCTTTGTCCGCAACACAGAAGACATGATAATAACAGCCTCTTTCAATGTGCATAAATTACACTGAGTGTACCTATACTGTGAACGCAAAACTGAAGTTCCGAGTTTTGGGTCCACAGTGTCCAACTCTTTTGTGACCCCATGGACTGTGGACTGCCAGGCTCCTCTGTCTATGGGATTCTCCAGGCAAGAATACTGGAGTGGGTTGCCATTTCCTTCTCCAGGGGCTCTTCCCAATTCAGGGATTGAACTTGCACAGGAAAGTTTAGGCCTCCAACCTCAGAAATGAAATCAGTCCCCACCACTGTGTGCAGTTGCATCCTCAGCTTTCCAGGGCTCTGTAGCATATCTCAGTATAAAGTCTCCTTCCATTGTGGGTGCAAACATGTAAGACACCTGCCGGGGTGGGGAGTGGGAGTTGCTTCCCAAGAAGAATAACTGGGTCTGCAGATTGTTCTCTTTACAGGAGCCTTGGCATGGATCACTGACTATAGGTCTCTGCTTTGCACTGGAGTATCTTTGGAACATGCTTGATGTTTTAATGGACACGAACTTAGTGTTTGGACAATCCAGCAACACAATTTAAACCTATCATTTATGTGGAAAGGAGGAAAGAAAATTGTAGGGCATTTTCACTAGTTCAACCAGAAAACCTGAAATATTTACTCCTTTCAGGGGAAAAAAAAAAAAGATGTCAGTCAGTGATTATGTCTACAGTGAGAAATAGGTTTGTAAATAATCACACCTGAACACTTGGTCTGGACATCTAAGCAGACACCACACAACCAGAGAATTTCATCTGAAATCACCTAAAAGTAAAGAATAGTCCTGAGGAACTTACTACACATGCTCCAGGGGAGAAAAAAACAGCAGAACAAAANCAGGGACGGGGGAGCCTGGTGAGCTGCCGTCTATGGGGTCGTACAGAGTCGGACATGACTGAAGCGATATAGCAGCACCAGCAGCAGCCTTCTTGCTACAGTTCAGAAGAAAAATACACTTTCAGAAAGATGACCAAATTCCCAGACTTGGGGTCTAAGATATAGTTCTTAGAGCAGGTTAGTCACTGGAGAAGAAGGGTAGGGACAGTTGAGGAGCCACAAGAATGAATTCTAGGCTCTACATGCTCTCTCATGTCCCCAAAACAGGGAAGCACAGACTCTACTAGACTAGGTTCTAGTCTCACAAGTGAGGAAACTGATTTAGTTTAAGATTCTGACCCAAATTCATAAACCCTTTGTCCGCAACACAGAAGACATGATAATAACAGCCTCTTTCAATGTGCATAAATTACACTGAGTGTACCTATACTGTGAACGCAAAACTGAAGTTCCGAGTTTTGGGTCCACAGTGTCCAACTCTTTTGTGACCCCATGGACTGTGGACTGCCAGGCTCCTCTGTCTATGGGATTCTCCAGGCAAGAATACTGGAGTGGGTTGCCATTTCCTTCTCCAGGGGCTCTTCCCAATTCAGGGATTGAACTTGCACAGGAAAGTTTAGGCCTCCAACCTCAGAAATGAAATCAGTCCCCACCACTGTGTGCAGTTGCATCCTCAGCTTTCCAGGGCTCTGTAGCATATCTCAGTATAAAGTCTCCTTCCATTGTGGGTGCAAACATGTAAGACACCTGCCGGGGTGGGGAGTGGGAGTTGCTTCCCAAGAAGAATAACTGGGTCTGCAGATTGTTCTCTTTACAGGAGCCTTGGCATGGATCACTGACTATAGGTCTCTGCTTTGCACTGGAGTATCTTTGGAACATGCTTGATGTTTTAATGGACACGAACTTAGTGTTTGGACAATCCAGCAACACAATTTAAACCTATCATTTATGTGGAAAGGAGGAAAGAAAATTGTAGGGCATTTTCACTAGTTCAACCAGAAAACCTGAAATATTTACTCCTTTCAGGGGAAAAAAAAAAAAGATGTCAGTCAGTGATTATGTCTACAGTGAGAAATAGGTTTGTAAATAATCACACCTGAACACTTGGTCTGGACATCTAAGCAGACACCACACAACCAGAGAATTTCATCTGAAATCACCTAAAAGTAAAGAATAGTCCTGAGGAACTTACTACACATGCTCCAGGGGAGAAAAAAACAGCAGAACAAAAATTTTTTAAATGAAATGTAATACTGGAACTTTTTTTCCCCTAAAATTCACCTCTTTTGCCTCTTGGGAAATATGTTATACTATCTTTTAAGCTGTATTGATTAAATGCATTTTACTCTGATTGAACAAATGGCATTTAAATATGTGAATAAATCTTTTAAAGGTGACAATCTTTAAATCTTTAAAGTAGGGCCAACCCCGACAGGACACATGACCCAGGAAAGTTTTAAAAGGAACTTCCACACATTAGATGTCTGTGCCAAGGAAAGAGTCTAGGAGGAGAGGCACCAAACTGTTGAACAAAGTAGTTTCAAGTGGTTATTTTTTGCTTTCTTCTAGTGGAAAACATCCACAGACAAAAAAATGGAAAAAAGAGCCATCTAAGGCTCTGGGAGGAAAATGATAAACAGTTAAAACACTGCGTCTGTTTGAAATACACCACGGAGGACAAATAGTTGATAATGATACTGTGAATCTGAGAGGGAATTTGGGCTTGGGGATGTAGGGTGAACTCGGAAAATTTAGGGAACTCACTGCCAGCCCTAGGAAGAGCTAAGCTCGAGCAGACAGGGGCGTAGACTGGAGACTCTTGGTACTCAAATAACTGGAAAACAAGAGAAAACGGGTGCCCCCTGGGAAGAAGTCAGGGACTGGGGACCCCACACACCAGAGCTCCTCCCACGCACGAACCACGTAGACCGAGTCACGAGGGTCCCCTGGCAATCCTCCCCGGGGGTCACAACACAGTCTGGGGAGGACGCGGGGCTGCGGGGTCGGAGCCGAAGTCGGGGCGCGCAGTGACTGTACCGGACGCCCGGGGTCCTGGCTGCCGGCCCCGCCTCCCACGCGACGGGACGGAGGAGACTGAGGTCCGAGCAAAGCCCCTCGGGTCCGCAGGCTCCGGGGTTGACAGCGGGGAGGCCCGACACAACCACAGCTGGTTCGGATCCACTCCAACCAACGCCTCCTCCCCTCTCGCTCCAACTCTGCACCCGGATAACGCACACTCACCATTTCTAGGTTTTCTGAGTCTCCCTGAGTCCTTCCTACGACTCCCACAGCAGGTCACAAGACAGACTCTGAGGCAGTGCCACCAGCGTCTCTGAGAGGTGGGAAACCGGATCACTAGCCGAGCCAGAGGGAGTGAAAACGGAGCCGAAGCGGTGCGTCGCCCCACCTACCTGCCCAAGCGGCGCCCCTGATTGGACAGTTCTTAAAGCCGCGCCTCCTAGTACTTGAGTGACAGCTGGACAGAAAGACTTGTGTCTCTAGGGAACTAGCTTCCTCGAACAACCCCCCTAGAGGTGCCCAGACCCAAGCTGAACGCAGTGGGTGGAGCAGAAAACTGACCCAGCCCGACGCGGTTACTTGGAAACAAGTTTTTACAAGCCTGGAGCGGCCTATCTGGTATTCGCCCAGCTCTTTGTGCACACGTGAGGGCGGGGAATTTCTCATTGAGTTTCCAAAAACAGAGCATGAGGTTGACATGGCTGTTCTTTTGCTCTGCATCCCCTACCAGTATACCTGGTATACCAGTACACCTGGTACACCTACCAGTAAACATACTCACATGACTGCTCCTCCCTCTATATCTTAGAGCCTAGGCACTGAGTTGCCCCAGGCTACTGATTGTTCTACTCTTTTGATCAGAATATCTCCACTTGCATACTTCATCAAAGGGGTGTTAAGGGGTGTATGCCTCTGCTGGTTTCCCTGACAACTGATGAGCCAATTTGAGGTCAATTTTTCTCTATAACTGGTTACTCCTACCCAATTTTATGTATAACTTTTCCTGCCTGACATCTGACCCTTTTGCTTCAGATGTGTAAGATAAGCATTGATGCCTCTTGTCGCTGAATCCAGACTCTTCGGGCTTGGCAATTATTGAGCTTGTGAACCTGCAGGGTGCAGTCCAACACCCCAACACAGGGCCACACTGTAACAAAAGGGTCTTATTGTTGCAGAGAGAAGCCAGTTCTGACTCCATGTTGGAACTGTTTTTTTTTTTTTGACGTGCCTTTTGTTGCTTTGATAATTAAACCATACAGAATAGCCTGCCTCAGAGGACCCTGCACCTCTACCTGTTAAACTAAAGGATCTTAGTTCTTATGTCTTAGAGAAATAATCTGACCCTCCCCACCTGTGAATAATTACAACAAAAAGAAGAGTTTAACACACCCTTCCAAAGGCTGGCCCTTCCTGGAGATGTTTTACTGAAGACCCTTTTTACTTTACTTTCTCATTACGTCTCCCTCTTGTTCTGCCTTCTGACTTTAATTCCTCATTGCTTCTCTCTGTCTGACTCTATAAAAGAATCTGGCATCCAGACCCTGGACAAGATACTTTCAGACATTAGTCTGCTATCTTCTTGGTCAGCCAGCTTTCCCAATAAAGTCATATTCCTTGCCTGAACACCTTGTCTCTCAGATTCATTGGCCTGTCATGTGGCAAGCAGAGCAAGCCTGGACTCTGTAACATTATGTCCTCTAGGGGTCAAAGTGTTAAGGGTGAATTTAAGGTATTTTCTTGATCACCAAAGCAGAGAGCTTTAAGTAAAGTGAAATTTTATTTAAGCAAGAGGAAGAGCAGGTAGGCATATAAGGAACTGCTGTTCTGGGTTTCTTTTGAAGCTGGTTATGAGAGGCATATAAATGAAGGGATGGACTATGTCAGGCGAGTGTATGCTCCTCAGTTCTGTCTCGTCACAACAAAGATTTGGAGTGACAGACATTAAAGCCCTTGGCATGTCATAGCTCTCAGGTCTTGGACAGACCATGTTATAGCTCTTAGACAATTCAGTGTTCAGTTCAGTTCAGTCGCTCAGTCGTGTCCGACTCTTTGAGACCCCATGAATTGCAGCATGCCAGGCCTCCCTGTCCATCACCAACTCCCGGAGTTCACTCAGACTCATGTCACATCGAGTCCGTGATGCCATCCAGCCATCTCATCCTCTGTTGTCCCCTTCTCCTCCTGCCCCAAATCCCTCCCAGCATTAGAGTCTTTTCCAATGAGTCAACTCTTCTCATGAGGTGGCCAAAGTACTGGAGTTTCAGCTTTAGCATCATTCCTTCCAAAGAAATCCCAGGGCTGATCTCCTTCAGAATGGACTGGTTGGATCTCCTTGCAGTCCAAGAGACTCTCAAGAGTCTTCTTCAATACCACAGTTCAAAAGCATCCATTCTTCGGCGCTCAGCCTTCTTCACAGTTCAACTTTCACATCCATACATGACCACTGGAAAAACCATAGCCTTGACTAGACGGACCTTAGTCAGCAAAGTAATGTCTCTGCTTTTGAATATGCTATCTAGGTTGGTCATAACTTTTCTTCCAAGGAGTAAGCATCTTTTAATTTCATGGCTGTAGTCACCATCTACAGTGATTTTGGAGCCCCCCAAAATAAAGTCTGACACTGTTTCCACTGTTTCCCCATCTATTTCCCATGAAGTGATGGGACCAGATGCCATGATCTTCATTTTCTGAATGTTGAGCTTTAAGCCAACTTTTTCACTCTCCTCTTTCACTTTCATAAAGAGGCTTTTTAGTTCTAAATTTTATT
>SJYW01011018.1:142573-155084 GCA_006410735.1 Raphicerus campestris
AATAAGGAGTTCATGATCTGAGCCACAGTCAGCTCCTGGTCTTGTTTTTGTTGACTGTATAGAGCTTCTCCATCTTTGGCTGCAAAGAATATAATCAATCTGATTTTCATGTTGACCACCTGGTGATGTCCATGTGTAGTCTTCTCTTGTGTTGTTGGAAGAGGGTGTTTGCTATGACCAGTGTATTTTCTTAGCAAAATTCTGTTAGTCTTTGCCCTGCTTCATTCTGCGTTCCAAGGCCAAATTTGCCTGTTACTCTAGGTGTTTCTTGACTTCCTACTTTTGCATTCCAGTCCCCTATAATGAAAAGGACATCTTTTTCGGGCATTAGTTCTAAAAGGTCTTGTAGGTCTTCATAGAACCATTCAACTTCAGCTTCTTCAGAGTTACTGGTTGGGGGCATAGACTTGGATAACTGTGATATTGAATGGTTTGCCTTGGAGACGAACAGAGATCATTCTTTCGTTTTTGAGGTTGCATCCAAGTACTGCATTTCAGACTCTTTTGTTGACCATGATGGCTACTCCATTTCTTCTGAGGGATTCCTGCCCGCAGTAGTAGATATAATGGTCATCTGAGTTAAATTCTTCATTTTACCCACCATTTATAGCACTTTTGAGGCAGAGGGTCAAGTCTGCACAAGGTTTTATGAATAAGAATATAGTGCTGAACTGGAAGGTTTTTCTTCTATTCCCTGCACCAAACAAAAGAGTCCAACAAACCTGTAAAACTTTTAATAGGATCCAGCTAGTCAATTTGGCCTTAAAGTATTCTAAGCCTTTATTTTTTTTTTTTTAAAATATTTTTCTTTAATTTATTTATTTATTGGCCACGCTGTGCGGCATGTGGGATCTTACTTCCCTGATCGGGGATTGAACCTGGGACCCCTGCATTGCAAGCCCAGAGTCCTAACCACCAGACCACCAGGGAAGCCCCCTCTAAGCCTTTAGAAGTAGTCAGATGTTGGTGATGGAAAGAAAATATTCTTGTGGGGAAATATGCCTTTCACTTCTACAATATTTACCACAGACTCACTTTTTTCTCTCATCTGATGCACTAGAAAGTTAAGGCTTTCCAGGTGGGTCAGTGGTAAAGAATCTGCCTGCCAATGCAGGAAACACAAGCTTGATCCCTGGTCCACGAAGATCCCACATGCTGCCCAGAGCAACTGAGCCTGTGCTCCACAACTCCTGAGCCTGTGCTCAAGAGCCAGGGAGCTGCAAGTACTGAGACCATGTGTCACAACTATTGAAGCCCGCATGTCGTAGAGTCCATGCTCCACAAGAGAAGCCACCTTACTGCAGACAGAGAATAGCCCCCAGTCACTGCAACTAGAGAAAAGCCCGTGCAGCAGTGAAAATCCAGCACAGCCAAAATGAATAAATAAATAAAATCTATCTATAGAAAGATAATTGGCACTTACAGTTCAGACACTAGAAAGACAGTCTGAAAACCAAACCACAAAAGCCATGTGGCTCATGTACCTCAGGGCTGCTGAGAGGCACACACAGGCACACAGAGTGAGCTAATATGCTGACAAAGCTCTTTATGGCAGCTTTAGAACACAAGTGCCCAGTGCCTATTCAACCCTGAGGAACAGATTGAGAGTTGTAAATGGCAAGTGTGTTCATTAAAAATCATAAGAGTTGGATGGTAAATCTGCCACACGTATTTATAAAACACATAAAGGGTTCAGAAGTACTTTCCTCCTGAAGAATATAAAATCACCATTTTCAAACTGCAGGAGGAAGTTATTTCCTGACCAGCCACTCTAAAGGCTGCCCTGCCACAAGCTCCCACAAGGAATACAGAAACAGGATAGCTTGAACCCTGGGTCTAAGAATCTCTTAGATGATGACAGCATATGCTGCCAGTAGCATGTAAAAGGTCTTATTATTTAAATAATTGAAATATCTGAGCAGAGTAAGGCATATGTCTCCAGCACTTTCATGAAATGGCTTCACAAAGCAAGGGAAAGTATCTGGACTTTTTAAAAACTGGTTAGGGGCTGGGTTAGGATGAAGGTTCATATACAAGAACAAGATCCTAAGAAGATAGAATCTCTTGCCACTAACAACGGAAGGAAGACTAAGGCTTTCCAATCACTTTGTATGGATGTGGGTAAAAGCAAAAATAGGCAAGGATTTTTAAAGCAGTCCACAATCAATCATCAAAAATTGAAGACAGAGACTTAACAGGTTAGAAGCTGGCATTTAAGGCACTCAGAAGCCATCATTCCTAGCCTCAAAGGAAAAAACTTAGATCAGCAAATTGAGTTCACAGGCAAAACACTCTCTCCAAAACTGGAAAAGAAGAAATAAAGACAGAATTTAAAAATAAACACCAAATATTCTGATCTTAAGAAGACCTATACTGAAAACAATCCATTTCACCAGAGGCTAAAAAAAGCCCAAAACACCAAAACCAAAACCCAAACAAGACAGAACACAAAATCTATAAATTGTAGAGCAGTGACAAGAAGGTTTAAAATACACAAAATGAGAATATCTAAAAGAAAAGGTACACAGAAAGGAACACACAAAAAAAGTAATAATCATTGAGATTTTCCTAAAATTAATGATTGATGGCATGCTGTAGATCCAAAAAGCCTAGAGAACACTAACCATCAAAAATGCACACTAAGTCTATCATATTCTAACTTGGGAAATATCAAAGAGAAAGAGAATATATTGAAAAAAGACAGATGGGAAAACCCACCTTACTTTTATAGAAAAAAAAAAAAAAAGACTAGACTTAGATCAGACTTCTTTTTAGAAACCAAGCAGGAAGAGAGTAGAGTGAAGTTTTTAAATTTTTGAAAGGAAAAAACCACTCTCCTACTTTTCAAAACCAAAAGCTGGTCCTTGGAAAATATTAATTATAATAAAATTGATTGACATCTAGTCAAGGTAACAGAAAGGCAAAACAGAAATAATATCAGAAATGAAAGGAAAGAGAAATGAACATTAAAAGATTTGATACAATCCAGCATCCATTTATGATAACAAACTAATAATAGAGGGAACTCTTTGTTCTTGAAAAAACATCGAGACGCCTGCAGCTAACATCATACTTAGATATGATACTGAAACCAAACAAACCATGAAAGGAAAAGCCAGTAAGTGTACCTTCATTAAAAGGAAAACTCCTGTGGTGGAGAAAGTGTTAAGAGAATGACAAGTCACAGACTAGGAGAGTGTCTCTGTAATACACATATCTGATAAATGACTAGTAATTTCAAATACACAAAGGATTCTTAAAACTCAACAGTAAAGAGATAAACAACTCATTAAAAATGGGGAAAAGACCTGAATAGATATCACAGCAAACAAGATATACAGGTGGGAAATAAGCAATATGAAAACATGCTGAACATGTCTTTTTAATATAAAGACATGTTAATATAATATAAATATAAATAAAACAATAATAATATGTCACTACACACTTAATAAATGACTAAATTCAAAACATCAAACATTAGTGAAGATGAGAAGCTGCTGGTAATCCTCATTCCTCAGTGGTGGGAATGAAATTCGGTGTGCGTACATTGGAAGATAAGATTTTCCCATGAATCCTTAACATGCTCATACATACAGGAATCCAGCAATCCTGCTCCTTGGTAGAGACATAAATTAGCTGAAACCTTCAGTACATACAAAAGCCTAACACGAATGCTTGTATGTGCTTTATTCATAATTGATAAGAGTTAGAGTTAAGCATGGTGTCCTTCAAGAGTCGAATGGATAAAAAATCAGTGTCATTACTACTATAAGAAGATGAAATATTGCTCAGTGAAAAAATGAAATGAGGTATCAAGCCATAAAAACCCTCAAAAGTACATTGGTAAGTGAAAGAAGCCAATCTGACAAGGCAACATAAGATTCCAATAGATGATATTTTGGAAAAGATATTAGTATGAGCCATAAAAATATCTTTGGTTCTGAAGGATTTGGGGTTTGGAGAAAGAGATGAATGAAAAGGTGAAGCATAAGGGATTTTGAGGGTAGAGAAATGATGGATACGTGTTATTAAACATTTACCAAAACCTATAGATCCTATAACCCCAATAGACATCGATAATGAAAACTGTGGACTTTAATACATTAATACTGGCTTAGTAATTATTATAATGTAATGCAGCAATACAAAATTTAAAAAAATAGTGCAAACAGAGGGGTTATGTAGGAGCTACTAAGGAAAAAAAAGTACAGAACTACCATATTCAACAGACAGAGGAAACCAAAGGAAAGAAAAAAAAATATTTGAATCAGTTGAGATAAGCAGCTTGTTCCCCTACAGTTTAAAAGGAAAACCCACATTCAGAAAGTTAAATACATTCTTAAAATCTGGTCTACAACTTCCCTGGTGGTCTAGTGGTTAAGATTCTGCCTGCCAATGTAGGGGACACGAGTTTGATCCCTGGTCCTGGAAGATTCCACATGCTTCAAGGCAACTGAGCCCATGTACCACTACTGAAGCTGCAACTAGAGAACAGCCCCCGTGTGCTGCAACTAGAGGAAGCCCAAGCGCAGCCACGAAGACCTGGCAGAGCCAAAATAAATACACAGAGTAATTTTAAAAATTGTGGTCCAGATACTACCAACTGCAACAGAACCCTAAAAGTGAGTCAGTCTCTGGGGAAGAAAGGTATGGACCCCCCAAAGGCCACCTCCCCTTCCATTCTCACAAGTGAGGGAATTTCTCAGCAGGTTTCAACCCCAAAGAACTCCCAAATTCCCAAACCCTTTGTCAAGGAAACAGAACACCAACCTCCACAGACTTCCCTGTGCGCATATTACACTGAATGCACCACCATTATAAATGCAACACTTAGGCAAACCATGATTACAACTTCAGAAAGAGAATCACGAAATCTCCATTTCCCTGTTCAATCACTAAGTCGTGTCCAACTATTTGCAACCCCATGGACTGCAGCATACCAGGCTTCCCTGTCCTTCACTATCTCCCAGAGTTTGCTCACACTTAACGTCTTTTGAGTCGGTGATGCTATCTAACCATCTCATTCTCTGCCCCTGCCCTTCTCCTTTTGCCTTCAATCTTTCCCAGCTTTAGGGTCTTTTCCAATGAATCAATTCCTAGGAGGAATCAATGGGCCTTCACTTCTAACACTCTTTACAGGCTCACAGTGGGGCTTAGTTTGGCTCATCCACCACAGGTCATACTGTCATACTCCCCACTGGAGTCACTTGGCACTATTATTATTACATTTTAATTATACAAACACACTGAACAATCCAGCAAATTCAGTCAAACAGTGTTTATGTGAAGAGGAGGAAGGAAAACTGAAATGCACTTGTATAATCAGAAAATCTCCAATATATGTTTCTTTCAGCAAAGAAGATGTTAATTATTTCCATGATAAGACTTGTTTTGTAATTAACCCTGTTTGAACACTTCTGGTCTGCAAGTCTAAACTCTGGAATTTCTTTGCAAATCACCCAAAAGTAATGAACAGCCCTCTGAAACTTAAGTACAGCCAGGTTAAGGGATGAAACCAGGATCTTAAATAAAATGCAATGATGAAATTCTTTTTTCCCCCTAAAATTAACCTTTTTCTTGCCTCTTTGTAAATGTTTTATACTGTCAAGCCTATTGAGTAAATTAAACATGTATTTACCCTTACTGAAAAATGGACACTTAAAGCAATAAATGTTCTCAGGTCAACAAAAGCAGGGAGGGGCAAGGCAAGGACAGATCACCCAGGAAAGCTTCAAGAAAGGAATCTCCAATCGAAGGATTTCCATAGGATGATGGTGCCCAGGAAAGATTCTGAGAGTAGAGGCTCAAAGATTCCATGGAACATAGTTCCAGGTGGTCATTCTCGGTTTTCCTCCCAGGTAATATATATACACACAGAAAAATGATGTTTTAATAAATACCCATCTGGGAACTTCCCTGGTGGTCCAAGGGCTAAGACTCTGCTCCAGAAGCAGGAGTCCCAGGGTTCGATTCCCGGTAAAAGAACTAGATCTCACACACCACAGAAAGACTTGGTGCAGCCAAATGATTAAATGAGTAAATATTTTAAAAATAAGTAATAAAATGTATTATTATTAAAAAATAGCCATCTGTGGTTCTACTGACAAAAGAATACATTAAAATACTGAAGTATGAAATGCACCACAGCAGGCAAACAGGAGAAAATGCTGTGAATCAGAGAGATCAGAAGCTGGTGTTTGGAAATGCGAAGTGAAGTGAAAGTCACGCAGTTCTGTCCGACTCTTTGCAACCGCATGGAATTCTCTAGGCCAGAATACTGGAGTGGGTAGCCTTTCCTTTCTCCAGGCGATCTTCACAATCCAGGGATCAAACCCACGTAACCCGGATTGCAGGTGGATTCTTTACCAGTGGAGCCACATTGGAAACCCTTGGAAATGCAGAAGGAATTTGGAAATTTAGGGATGTATTGGTGGCCCCAGGAAGTGCTACGCTGGTGAAATCGGGTTGTGGATTTGAGACCCTGCTGCTGCTGCTGCTGCTGCTGCTGCTGCATCGCTTCAGTTGTGTCCGACTCTGTGCGACCCCATTGATGGCCGCCCACCAGGCTCCCACGTCCCTGGGATTATCCAGGCAAGAACACTGGAGTGGGTTGCCATTTCCTTCTCCAATGCATGAAAGTGGAAAGTGAAAGTGAAGTCGCTCAGTCGTGTCCAACTCTTACCGACACCATGGACTGCAGCCTACCAGGCTCCTCCGTCCATGGGATTTTCCAGGCTACTCCCTCAAATTTGAAAAACTCAAGAGAAACCGTATCCAGCTAGGGAGAGACTGGGGACCCCACACACCACAGCTCCTCCCTTGCATAAAGCCCAGACACCTTTCTCATGGTCATCGCACATTCTGGAGGAGACGCCACGCTGCGGGNAAAACTCAAGAGAAATCGTGTCCAGCTAGGGAGAGACTGGGGACCCCACACACCACAGCTCCTCCCTTGCATAAAGCCCAGACACCTTTCTCATGGTCATCGCACATTCTGGAGGAGACGCCACGCTGCGGGCGAAGAGCTGCCCAGAGAGGCGGCGGGGTCGGGCCGAGGTGGCCGCGTGAGGTGTCCCGTGAGAGGACAGGACGCCCAGGGTCCCGACTGCCGCTCCCCGCCTCCAACCCAGCGAGCCGGACAGGACAGGTCCGAGAGATGCCCTGGGGGGGACTCGGGCCAGCGTATTCCAAAGTTGACTGCGGGGAAGCCACGTCCCTGCCATGGACAGGCCAGTTCCAACCAGTCCCTCCTCTCCATCTTCACTTTCAGAGACTCACACTCATCATTTCTACGTTTCTTCGGTCTCCCTAACCCCTTCCTACGACTCCCACGACCAGTGCATTTCACGGGCCAACGAGAATGATCATTAAGCACTGTCGTTTCCGGAGCAAAGCCAGAGCGATTGGTTGTGGTCCGTCGCCCCATCTACCGTTGCCAGTTACCTCCCTGATTGGACAACTTCCAAGGCCGTGCTCCTCGCACCTGAATGACAGCGGGGTGGGAGGACGCTTGGCTTGTGCAAACCGGTTTCGGCCTTTACCGGTAACTTGTCTCCCACGAATGTTTGAATTTAAATAGAACATTTCCCTATTCTAANGGGGTGGGAGGACGCTTGGCTTGTGCAAATCCGGCTCCTCGCACCTGAATGACAGCTGGGTGGGAGGACGCTTGGCTTGTGCAAACCGGTTTCGGCCTTTACCGGTAACTTGTCTCCCAGGAATGTTTGAATTTAAATAGAACATTTCCCTATTCTAAGGCTGACTGTAGTCTCCCCTAGGCTTGGTCACAAAGCGAGGTCACAGGTGTGCATAGGGAATTCCTGATTCAGTTTCAAGATGAAGCAAGCATAGACAAGAGGGTGCCCAGACCAGAGGGTCAGCTCTGTGTGCAACTGGGACCAAGGGGTTTTGTGTGCAACTGTGACCCTTGTTTAGAATCATAGCCGCTTCAGTGGGACATCACCATCTGAAATAAAGAGACGGGCTCCGTTTTAATCTTTGAAATTGGACAACTTCGAGCTTTCTTCCCATCTCTTCCCCGCTCCCATTCGTTTGGCACTTTTGAGTCCTAGAGCCCTTCCTTGGCCCGGATGAGAAGTTTGAGCCAGGCAAGCATAGCTAGGGGGACTCTTCTCTAAGTAGAGGGTGTGAGACGTGTCATTAAAGTATCAGATTTCATTAAATTCAGTTTACATGGGAAGGAAATTTATTTTAGATCAATCTTAGTTTGTGTCCCTAGAGAACACTGAAATTTAAACAGCTATAAGACCTCTAAGGCAACTGAATTCCTATTTTCACTAATAATAACAACAAAACAAACCATAATGTAAATGTGAGATGCCCCTGGAAACTTTTCCTTCTCTCCTAGCACTCCTGAGATATAAATTACTAACAAAGTGGTCTATATTTGAGTATGGCAATATGATTTGAGATATTGTATTGTATAAGTGAAATTTGCTGAGAGGAGGATCTTAAGAGTTCTCACCACACACACACACACACACACACACACACAAGAACAATTTGAGGTAATGGATGTTTTATATAACCTGGAAATTCTTAGATGTCTAAGAGCCAGAATTGCAGAACTCTGCATTGCAAAACTCTTAATGCGTNGGAGATGGTGATGGACAAGGAGGCCTGGCTTGCTGTGATTCATGGGGTCACAAAACGTCAGACATGACTGAGTGACTGAACTGAACTGAAGGGGTGATAAATCTTCTCAGGTTACACTGTATGGCTGATGTTACTAATATAGATATCCTAAAATTATGTGGAACTCATAAAGATCTGATATGTCCTGATACAATGTTGTCAATTATAATTTCAGTTATCATTTTAAAGTGTTATATGTCACAGCAATGACCAGGTTGCTTTGTCAATTGCACTCTGATGCCTTTGGAAGAATACTGCTACTTCTTCAAAATTTATGGAAAAGACTTTCCTAAGATTAACCAGATAAACAAGTTTTGTCTGTTGGTACCAGACTGGAATTTGAATTTCTCTATTAATTCTTAGAATGCAGCTTTTGATAACAGATTATGAATTTCTTTGACTTTAAATGACTTGTATTTGTTTTTAAAATCTTGTTACTTTGGTAAAGTAAATAAGTATTATTTTAGTTATCTACAAAGATTATGGTACATGTAGATAAAGCATCTTCTGCTTCTATAAAATTAACCCCTTACTGTCCAACTAGTGATATCCTGATGTACTTAAAACATGGCAATAGTCTACTTCTAATCGGGAAATTTAAAATGGGTAAGCAATAGCTGTAAATCAGTCAGGGCTATGGGAAATCCAAGATGGCCACTTGGTTTTTCCTAGCTCCCTGACAAACCACATTTTTATTTGATGGGATAAAGCATTCCTGGCTGCAAGGTTAATGCCCTCACAATGAAAAATATTTGTTCCACCGAACATTAAACCATAGTTTTGTTACTCACTTCTGAGATAGTTCTGTTTTGTTATATTATTTAAAATTTAATTGTTAAAAGGACACTCTAATTTTGTTTCTAAAGTTTATATCAGTAGTCAATCTTTAGATAAAGATCAAATGCTCCATGATGTACAACCAGGAGATCAACACCTGAATATAACCATTTAACCAAGTCAGATTACCTGGGGTATATTGAGATATACCTAATGAAAGCTCGACTTAAATTCTTGCTTGTGACCATACTAATAACTACTAGTTACATTATTTTCTATGTTGCATCTTTCAGAAAACTATTGGCTCTTACATTACCAAGTGGGCTTCCCTTGTAGCTCAGTTGGTAAAGAATCTGCCCACAAGGCAGGAGACCCTTGATTCCTGGGTTGGGAAGATACCTTGGAGGAAATGGCAACCCACTCCAGTATTCTTGCCTGAAGAATCCCAGGGACAGAGGAGCCTTGCAGGCTACAGTCTATGGGGTCACAAGAGTTGAACACGACTTAGTGACTAAACCACCACCACCATCACATTACCAAGTAAGTGACTGAGTCACTGGTAAAATAATTATATAGTTACATATGAGATCAATGATTGTAATAATGTAACTCTAGATATGGGAAGAGGCACTGAGTGGCTTGTCAATGGAGTCTTTGCTAGACCTAGAAATGAGTCTTTCCAGCACCATGGGACACAATGGCCATGAAATGCCCTCAAAGCATGGTCAAATCTGTGGCTATGAAGGGGCCCTGTTGACTGGAAACTGGAACTTGCAGACTGCCTCTGCAAAGATTAAATCATGGCCACTATTGTTGTTGAACTTCAATAACCCCTGAAAGGAATTCAAGGTGGATATCAGAAATTAGGCACTCAATCTGTGCTCTGGAAAAAAGATGGACAAAACAAAACAAAACAGGCCTTCAGATAGTCAGATGTTCAATAAATTTTTTTTTTTTTTTGGTTATAAGCCCAAATTCTTGAATTTTCTCATACCTATAGAAACACTAACATAATGGACCAATGTCTGGCCCTAGTTCTCCTGTCTAGCTTTTCTTCTAGGTACCTTAACAGCTCTTCTACTTTTATGCATCTTTAATCTTCTTGATCTAATCCCTTGAATCTATTTGTCACCCCCACTGTATAATCATAAGGGATGATCTGGGACTCTAGATGTGCTGTGACATAGGTCTTCCCAATGCTGTTTGAATCTGGATGTTGATCAAAACTCAATTTGGTGATGTTTTCTATGCTCTTTCAATTTCTCTTTTCTTTTAATGTCAGCATACTGAAGGTAAGCTAGATAACTCTCTAATAACTATTTGTATTATTTATTGTATATAACGAATGGCTTATTTTGCTAACAAATCCTTTGAACCTGAGATGAAAGTGAAAACTTTCAGCAAGACAATTTACATAAATTTATAGGCCTTGATTATGTCATAAAGGAGATTTAAAAAATTACCTAGCATATGAAAGAACTGAATTTATGTATTTTATAACACTGTCTCATTGATAAAAAATATGAAATCATAAAAATGACTAATAGTTCCCTCTCCTTACTAATATGATTGAATGAAGCTTCTTACTATTGAATTTTAACTATATGAGAAAATTTTTGCCCTAAAAAAAATAATTCCAATCATCAATGACAAAATAAACATCTGAAATCATTCACTAAAGAAAAACACCTTGCTACCTTGCATAGCAATCAACTCCTCTAACAAGTGCAACTTATAGAAAGCCTTCTTGTGACCTCTTTAACATACCACAGTCCTATAGGGCTTGTAACATTCTTTTCTTAATTTTTATTGAAGTATAGCTAATTAGCAATATTAGGGTAGTTTCTACTGCATGGCAAAGTGATCCCATTATATATATTCTTTCAGTTCAGTTCAGTCGCACAGTTGTGTCCGACTTTTTGCAACCCTATGAACCACAGCACACCAGGCCTCCCTGTCCATCACCAACTGCTGGAGTCTACCCAAACCCATGTCCATTGAGTCGGTGATGCCATCCAACCATCTCATCTTCTGTCGTCCCCTTCTCCTTCCTTCAATCTTCCCCAGCATCAGGGTCTTTTCAAAATGAGTCAGCTCTTTGCAGCAGGTGGCCAGAGTATTGGAGTTTCAGCTTCAACATCAGTCTTTCCAATGAACACCCAGGACTGATCTCCTTTTGGATGGGCTGGTTGGATCTCCTTGCAGTCCAAGGGACTCTCAAGAGTCTTCTCCAACACCACAGTTCAAAAACATCAAGTCTTCCTTGCTCAGCTTTCTTTAGAGTCCAACTTTAACATCTATACATGACCACTGGAAAAACCACAGCCTTGACTAGACGGACCTTTGTTGGCAAAGTAATGTCTCTGCTTCTTAATATGCTGTCTAGGTTAGTCATAACTTTCCTTCAAAGGAGTAAGGAAATTAAATCTATTAATTTCATGCTGCAATCTCCATCTGCAGTGATTTTGGAGCCCAGAAAAATAAAGTCAGCCACTTTCCACATCTATTTGCCATGAGGTGATGGGACTGGATGCTATGATCTTAATTTTCTGAATGTTGAGCTTTAAGCCAATTTTTTCACTCTCCTCTTTCACCTTCATCAAGAGGCTCTTTAGTTCTTCACTTTCTGCCATAAGGGTGGTGTCATCTGCATATCTGAGGTCATTGATAATTTTCCCAGCAATCTTGATTCCAGCTTGTGCTTCCTCCAGCCCAGCGTTTCTCATGATGTACCCTACCTATAAGTTAAATAAGCAGGGTGTCAATATACAGCCTTGATGAACTCCTTTTCCTATTTGGAACCAGTCTGTTGTTCCATGTCCAGTTTTAACTGTTGCTTCCTGACCTGCATACAGATTTCTCAAGAGACAGGTCTGATGGTCTGGTATTCCCATCTTTTCAGAATTTACCACAGTTTACTGTGATCCACTCAGTCAAAGGCTTTGGCATAGTCAATAAAGCAGAAATAGATGTTTTTCTGGAACTCACTTGCTTTTTTGATGATCCAGTGGATGTTGTCAATTTGATCTCTGATTCCTCTGCCTTTTCTAAAACCAGCTTGAACATCAGGAAGTTC
>SJYW01011018.1:170150-186443 GCA_006410735.1 Raphicerus campestris
CTCCAAGGCCAAATTTGCCTGTTACTCCAGGTGTTTCTTGACTTCCTACTTTTGCATTCCAGTCCCCTATAATGAAAAGGACATCTTTTTTGGGTGTTAGTTCTAGAAGGTCTTGTAGGTCTTCATAGAACTGTTGAACTTCAGCTTCTTCAGCATTACTGGTCAGGGCATAGACTTGGATTACTGTGATATTGAATGGTTTGCCTTGGAAAATAACTGAGATCATTCTGTTGTTTTTGAGATTGCATCCAAATACTGCCATTTCAGACTCTTTTGTTGACTAAGAGGGCTACTCCATTTCTTCTGAGGGATTCCTGCCCACAGTAGTAGATATAATGGTCATCTGAGTTAAATTCACCCATTCCAGTCCATCTTAGTTCGCTGATTCCTACAATGGCGATGTTCACTCTTGCATCTCCTGTTTGACCACTTCCAATTTGCCTTGAATCATAGACCTAACAGTCCAGGTTCCTAGCAATATTGCTCTTTACAGCATTGGACCTTGCTTCTATTACCAGTCACACCCACAACTGGGTATTGTTTTTGCTTTGGCTCCATCCTTCATTCTTTCTGGAGTTATTTCTCCACTGATCTCCAATAGCATATTGGGCAGCTACCAATGTGGGGGGTTAATCTTTCAGTGTCCTATCTTTTGCCTTTTCATACTGTTCATGGGGTTCTCAAGGCAAGAATACTGAAGTAGTTTGCCATTCCCTTCTCCAGTGGACCACATTCTGTCAGACCTTTCCACCATGACTCGTCCATCTTGGGTGGCCCCACTATGCCCACTTTATTTCAGGATGTTGAATACAGTTTTCTGTGCTATACATTAGGATCTTGTTTATCTGTATCCACTCTTAATAAAATGTATTTCATCACAATATTTGACTACAGGAGAGTTGTGACCTTAAGGGTCCCTGGCACAAAGTTACTGAAAGGTCCCATAATTTAATTTTTACAGTTACAAATTAGAAATTATTTTTGATACAAAACAAACTAAATCTAAGAAAATGGTCTGAGAATGAAGTAGCTATGCACAGGATAAAACTGATACTGTGTAATGATTAACTGAAGAAAACTGCAAGGTTTTAAGGAATACTCATAAATAAATTCTTTCAGGAAATGGAAAAGTTTCTTAGCTAACAAACACTTCCAAAACAGCTGGTAAAATATTTGAAACAACTATCAAAACTGTTTCACACAGAGAAAACCCTACACACTTTTAACCATATAAAATAAAATACAATAAAAAAATATTGGGGGATTATATCTGAGTAACAAAAAATATCGAAAGGCTTCCTTCCCGACAGAAGGTGCTTATTCTTACATGGAAACAAAATGCCTTTCCCACATTGTTCACATTTGACAGGATTTCTGTCCAGTGTGAATATTTTAGTATACTTGCACATGAGAGGAAGTAAAGGTTTTCCTGAATATTTTTCAATTACTGGATGTCTGTAAAGTATGTGTTCTTAAATGTTTATTTATATGTGATTTAAATCTATAACTTTTACCACATTGATGACATTGATATGGTTTCTCTCCAATGTGACTTCTCTGATGCATTTTAAGAGAACTGGCATTAATGAACACTTTCTCACATTCTTTACATTTATAAGGACCATCTCCAGTAGGTGTTATTATGTGTTTCTCAAAGTAATAGTTGAATATGTAGGATTTCCCACATTCCTTACACTCAGGGTTTTTCTCCAGTCTGGATTCTTTCATGCTTTTGAAGGGAGCCTGCAGAAATGAATACTTTAGAACATGTTTTACATACATATGGCATCTCTCTTGTGTGCTGTCTTTTGTGTTCTGTTAAGGAAATCAAATAATTGAAGGCTTTATCACATTGGTTACACTCATAGAGTTTCGCTCCTCTGTGAATTCTTTCATGAATTTGAATACTTTTAGGACTTTTAAATTCTTTTCCACATTGTTTACATAGATAAGGTTTCTCTCTAGTGTGCCTCCATTCATGGTTTCGAAGATCACTGAAAATAATGAATCCTTTTTCACATTTCTGGCATTTAAAAGGTGAATCTCCAGTGTGTGTTACCATGTGTCTTCGAAAAGTTATTTTCCATGAGAAGGCTTTCCCACATTCTTTACATTCATAAGGTTTCTCCCCTGTGTGAGTTCTTTTGTGTTGCTGAAAACATTTTCGAGATAGAAAACCTTTTCCACATTGTAAACATTCATAGGGTTTCTTTCCAATGTGACTCTTTTCATGTATTTCAAGAGAACTGGAATTACTGAATGCTCTTTCACATTCCTTACATTTATAAGGGCCATCTCCAGCATGTATCATCACATGTTTTTGGAGCCTTTCATTTAATCTGTAGGCTTTCCCACACTCCTTACACTCATAGGGTTTTTCTTGCGTGTGGATCACCTCATGTGTTTGACCAGAGTTGGCCAAAGTCAATGCTTTAGAATATGTTTTAGATACATACGGGGTCTCTTCTGTGTGACATGTTTTGTGTGCCTTTAAGGAATACAAATAACTGAAGGTTTTACCACACTGGTTACATTCGTAGGATTTTTCTCCCCTGTGATTTCTTTCATGTATCTGAATACTTCGAGGAGTTTGGAAGGTTTTTCCACATTGTTTACACTGATAGGGATTCTCTCCATTGTGACTCCTTAAATGATATTGATAATGACTGAAAAAAATGAATGCTTTCTCACATTTCTCACATTTATAAGGTAAATCTCCAGTGTGTGTTACCATGTGTTTTAGCAAACTTATTTTCCACATGAAGGCTTTCCCACATTCTCTACATTCATAGGGTTTTTCCCCCGTGTGAGTTCTTTTGTGTAGTAGGAAAGATTTTTGATATGGAAAAACTTTTCCGCATTGTAAACATTCATAGGGTTTCTTTCCAGTGTGACTCCTCCTTTCATGTGTTCTGAGAGCACAGGGAGAAAGGAATGCCTTCCCGCACTCTTTACACTTATCTAACTTCTCAGAGTACCCTTGATGCTCTCTTAGTTTGTCTTCAATATGGCATTTCATATGTCTAGTAAGGTATGAAACATTCGTGAAGGTTTTTCCACATGGACCACATTTCCATGGTTTTAAATCATGAGTCTTTTTCTTCATTTTGAGAGCTGAAATAAGATTTTCTTCAAAGGAATTAATGTCCTTATTTTCAGGCAGATTCCCTCTCATAGCACATCTGCAAATCATGAGAATAACATTCTTACTTTATTCTATTACATTTTTGTATTTATTACATCTTACAGGAATAGTGGGGTTTTCTATCTTGTGTGAATTGTTACAAGTTGAATATACTGAATGCTCTTCAACAGATCTCCAACCTTTCTATTAACCTGATATGGAGAAAATAAGCATTTGAAGCACAAGTACTAAGTCTGTGTTCTAGCAGCCCAAGAGCCAAAAGTACTGCAGCTTGAGCTCTGCAACAAGACATGCCACTGCAATGAGAAGCCTCCTCAATGCAACAGAGATAGCCACCACTCTCCACAAGTCAAGAAAAAGCTGGGCACCAATGCAGACCCAGCAAAGCCAAAAAATAAATACACAAATAAATAAAATCATTTTTAAAAACTAATATTCAAATACAGTTTATGAATATGAACTGTACACAAATTACATTGGAAAATGGAACATTTCTTCTACATTTAAGAAAATATTTCTGGGAGACATTTTCAAGAATAACTAAATTTCAAAAAGCAGCTATTTCTTTTCTTTGGTTCCTTTAAAATTTTCATAACAGACCTAAATTCACATATGAGACATGCTTTGTATCGTGAAAATGGCTCACCTTAATTTTTTCCCATGATTTTTCTCCAAATCTTCAGTGTCATGATCTTGTTTTGCTGCTAAAATGCAGAAACAAAAATGTTCCAAAGTATTAGAAATTAAAGAAAAAATTCATTGGATTTTAGGTCCATGATGAACTCGGACCCTGCCCAGTTTCTGTTTCTTTCTTTTTCCCCCCAACATGTGCAACTTGTGGGATATTACTTCCTGAACCAGGGATTGAACCCAGGCCAGAGTGGTGAAAGAGTCAAGTCCTAACTTTTGGACTGCAGAAGACTTGCCCTTTTTCCCCTCGTAGTTTCTTTACCAATGAATTCTCTTTCCACATTCCACATCTTTGAACACTACAGACAGGTAACACTTGTTCTCTAGTAGTCCAACGAAGGGAATTTTGTCGTTCTTACCTACTGATGCCAGATTCCTGATGTTTTCCAACATCACATCTCTGTAGAGTTTCTTCTGTGAGGAATTCAGTAAAACCCACTCATCCTGGGTAAAATTCACAGCCACATCCTCAAAGACCAATGAGTCCTAAAACACCCAAAATATGCACACAGTGAGATACATGAGACTGAAACACTAGACATCTATGTGTGTATGTGCTTAGTCACTTAGTCATGTCCAACTCTTTGTGACCCCATGGACTGCAGTCCACAAGGCTCTTGTGTCCATGGGGGTTCTCCAGGCATGAACACTGGAGTGAGCTGCCATGCCCTTCTACTCCATTTTTAAATGCTATGTAGCTTACGTATGATTCTGTTATTCTATGACTTCATCATGAGAAACCTACATTTCACACTTCCTCAATAATGGAATAGCATCATGAAGAAATAAAATTATTTATACATCATTTCTGTGGTCACAGTATTGCTTATATCACAATCATGGCCAAGCCGGAGAATGGAGGAAAATGACAGAAATCCTTTACAAATGAAACAAATACAATTTTAGAAACACTGATTTCCTGTGAAAAAATTCTTTCATCTTCTTCCTTATGATCTCCAATTTACAGTACCACATGGGGCAGAAGACCAACACTGCATTGGGTTTCTGCCGGGGTCCAGCCCTGGTGGATCCAGGGTAATTCGAAGGTGGGGACAGAGTAGGCGTCCTAGAAAAAAACTATTGAATTACAGATAAAGAGAGAGCTTAGAAACGGATAGTGTAGTAGGAAAATTAGTGGAGTAAAAGAGGCTGAATAACTTGGGTTACATGGAATAGCATCCATGTTCCAGATGGGAATTCAGCCAGAAAAACGGAGAATAAGAAAGGATGACATGGAGGAGTCAGTCTTTCCAGGAACTGATCCCATTTCTTTATTTTTCCGATTTTCTTATATACCTTTTGTTACATATAGGGATGAATACAGAGTCACGCGGGGGTCAGCAGTCCTGACCTTTATCAAAATCAGGTGCTTTACATAAAAAAAAAGGTCCTAGGGGTTTTACATCATCTTCAAGCCATTTCTGCCTGCTGACATTTACAACCCTTTCTTTCTGATAACCAAAAATCTTATTTTTTCCAAGCGTGTTTTTTCTTAAACCAGGCACCACCCTCCAAATAAAGTTGCATTCCTATAGGGTGAGGGTGTAGTGAGCTACAATCAAGAAAGGAATTTATTTAACCCAAGGTTAACATGATTAATCTTACAGGTTAATACTTATTTCTCCTATAGGTTAATACTTATTTCTCCTATATGCTTAAAGGTTAATACTTATTTCTCCTATAGGTTAATACTTATTTCTCCTATATGCTTAAAGGTTAAGACTTATTTCTCCTATATGTTAATTATATTCATTATAAGGGCAGGGAATATGAAGGTTTTAGCAACAAACATCAGTCCAACAAATGAAAATCCTTTCACCAATGTTCCTCTTAAGATCTAGTCTTAAGATAGTGACAAAGTTACATTTTTACATAGCAAGGACACAGTGATTTATAACAAAGTACAGTGATCTATTACAAGAGAGAAAATTCATTAACTCAAAAAGTCTAGTATTGCTAACATCAACAAAACTACTATATTTCCTTTTCTATATACTAAATATCTTGATTAATATATTCTCAGGTACCTTGGCGGCAATCATTGACTCAACAACAAGAGAAAGTCCTATGTTAATTAAGATTCTCAGAATACTCCAAAACTCTCTGTGCTGTTTATGGTTGAGAGGTAGTAAACAATCATGTGTCCGCAGAGAGGCTTAACCTGAGACGCCCTTGTCCCACCTAGGGCAGGGAATTAGCGGCAATTATTGACACAACAAATGAAGAAACCCTTTATCAATATAATTCCCATCCAACCCACTATACTAACAATTTCTAACTTTCCACAAGAATTTGCCTTTAGTAAGTCAAAAACATCTCATGCCTCTCATGGTTGGAGGGCTGTTGTGGCCGGAGGAACCTACACAGGCAGGCTAGATAACCTTCAGAGGAGTCCAGTAAGTTGAAACACTCTAGTCACGCCCAGGAATTTTTACTGCCTTGGAGCTGCACGTTTACTCCTTCTCGGAGAGAAACAGTTATGGGGGAGAGCCCTCCATAGGTGAGAGTACAGGACAGACTCTGGTTTTGGGGTTAGGTGCTCGGGTGCGGGGGAATTTCCTGAGGCTTCATCACACCTTTGCGCGTACCGAAGCCCCCTTCCTCATGACCTTTGCCATGGGCAGAGTTCCTCACGCTGGCCCCCAACAGGTTTCAATGAATAAAAACTCAGTAAAAAACTGGAAAGCCTTTTCTACTCATATGACCTAACATCAGAGGCCAGGTGACCAGTATAACTCAGACTTTGAACAAAGTCCAGGTGTCCACACTGTCCCAATGTCCTCCAGGTTTTTAGAAAAAAATCACCGGCAGCTGCCTGAATATAAATATTCTTCTGAAGATACGTTTAAGTTGGCTGATAATAATTACAAAATTTGCTTTTCTTTTCTCTCTACATAATAAAACTTGATGCAGATAGCAAGTGACTTCGACCTTAGACCTTAGATGTGAAGAATCACTAGCAATATGTTAGACCACAAAATTCACTCTACTCAAGTGCCTCTGGGCACTTCCAGCCAAATTTTAAACACACAGTGCAATTACACACCAGAAACACTTTCTCATCACACACTAACAGTATACCCTGGGCCTTACTACCTTTAAGCACAGGTTAAGAGCTACAGCTACATCAACATCCATAATACTTTGAGGATGAATTTTCCTATGATCATAAAATATGTGAGGGAACATAAAGCTTCTATCCTGCAATTTCAAGAACAAGTGTTTTGCCAGCAACCACTATAACAACTGCCAGGCATAAATCTAGTCTGTGATTTATGAATTTAAATGTTGTGATTCTCCATCTCACAAAAAGAGAATGAAAAAACATGAAATAAAGAACCATGAGAGCACAACCTGAAAAGTCAAGCTGGAGCCCTAATACTGGGAAAAAGAAAAGAAAGGCATTAAAAAAATATTCTTTCAATATTTTGCTCTAAAGGCCTGTACCCCAAAACACCTGTTTCACTAGAGTCTAACACAAAGATTAAAAATACCCAAAACACAGAACAAGATATTCATGAACCTAGCATGGCATTTTTTAATGGACTATTTCAGGTACAGCTAATGAAAATCACTAAAGAAAAAGAGAGACAGAAATCGCAAGCACTGAGGTTTTCCTAACATTAATGACAGACAACATCTGTAGATCCAGAAGCTCAGTGAACAAAAAATGAAAACAACTAAAATGGAGACCAATGCTTGTTATAGTCAAAATACAGAAAAAAGCAAAACAAAAGCAAACAGAAAATCATGTAAAAAGCCAGAGGTACACTTTTATGTATAGGAAAAGACTAGAATCAGACTGGACTTCCTTCTGGGACAAAATATAAACTAAAGCAAGAACCAAGTTGACTGAAATATTAAATGATATCATATTTTTAAAAATTGCTAGAATTTTGTTAGCAAGCAAAATTAGGAAAAATTAAGAATACAAAGCCATTTTGAGAAAAAAAGTTGAAGGAATTAGTCATTAATATAACAAGTTTGAAAGATACCTTTGAAAATTCATTAGAAATGGGTATTCGCTGGTGGTCAGCGGTTGAGAATTCACCTGCCAGTGCAGTGGATACGAGTGTTTGTTCCCTGCTTTAGTAACAGCCCACAGACCAAGTGGCAACTAAGCCAATGGGCCACAAGTAGTGACTCTGATCTCTAGAGCCCTTGAGTCAGAACTACTGAGCCAGCATACCGCTACTACTGAAGCTCTTGCCCAAAGAATCGATGCTCCACCAGAACAGGCATCCCAATGAGACAACTGCTCACCGCAACTAGAGACTGGCTCTCTCTTACCGAAACTAGAGAAAGCCTGCGTGCAGCAAGGAAGAGCCAGGACAGCCATAACTAAATAAATAAATCTTTAAGAAAAAATTTATTGGGAAGAACATAAATTATGCAGGGGGACTAAAAGTGGCATTCTTGTTGTTGTTCAGCTACAAGTTGATAAACATGTAGTCATTATGACTACAAGAGAAGATAAAAATGACTAATATAAGGAAAACACATAGGGAAAATGAAAATTTAAAGGACTTAGTAAAATCAGGCATCCATTTATCAACACAAACAAGAAACAGAGGCAACTTCTACTTCCTAAGAAAGAACATGTTCCTGAATTCTGTAGGTAAATTCAAATAGTCATTCTATGGCACATAACTATGTCTGTGAAACATTTGAAAGATACTTCTTGGTTAAGGAGACATATTCAGAGTGTTCCCTGGTAGCCTAGTGCTTAAGAATCTGCCTTGCAATGCAAGGGATGCAGGTAAGAACCCTGCTCTAGGAATTAAAGTCCTGCACATCCTGGGGCAACCAAGTCTGCCTGCTTTAGAGCCCCTGCTCAATAACAAGACAGGTTCATGTGCCTGAACTACAGAAAAGTCAGCAAGCTGCAGCAAAGACCTAGAGCAGTCAACATAACGATGATGAGAATAATAATAATCTGGAAAATAAAAATTTGAAACTTCAAAAACAACGGGGTAAGACTTATCCTAATATTGGAAGAAAAACAGTATCTTCCTAGAGAGCCACTGAAGTTGGACAAAGAAAAGGAAAGGCAATTCAAAGGAAAATAAACTTGTTTTAACAAATAGTGCAAGAATTAATAGATATTCACAAACACACAAATAAAATGAATGTTGACACAAGACTGACATATTTTACCAGAAAAACCCTCAAAACCATCACAGATCTAAATGTACAGTACAAAAGTAATAAACTGCAAAACTCCACAGAAAGAAATTGAAATTAAGTCACCTTGGCTTTGATGATTAATTTTCAAACAACAAACACAAAGCCTATAAAAGAAAATAAGTATAATTTCACTTCATTAATAGAAAATGCCTCCTCTGAGAAAGAGAGTGTTAAGAGAATGATAAGCCAAGTCACAGGATAGGAGAAAATATTTGCAAATCACTTATGTGATAAATGGGGCTTCATGGTAGCTCAGCTAGTAAACAGCCTGCCTGCAATGCAGGAGACCCTGGTTCGATTCCTGGGTTGGGAAGATTCCCTGGAGAAGGGATAGGCTACTCAATTCAGTATTCTTGCCTGGAGAATCCCCATGGACAGAGGAGCCTGGTTGGCTGCAGTCCATAGGGTCACAAAGAGTCAGACACAACTGAGCAACTAAGCACAGCACCACACATGTGATAAATGACTAGTATTCAAAAGAGCCCCACAACTATGAAAACTCAACAGTAAGAAGATAAAATAATCCAATTAACAATGGACAAATGATCTCAACAGTTGACCAAAAAGCATATACATACGAGAAATAGGAAATATGAAAACAAGCTGAACATCAAATGTCAATTGGAAACTGCAAATAAAACAATAAACTGTCACTACACACTCATGACTATCAAGAAAAATACTCAGAATACCAATTAGATGTGAAGATCATCCTCATTCACTGTTGTTGCTGTTCAGTCGCTAGGTGGAGACTGTGAGTCCCACACTCTGTAACCCCCAAAGACTATTCCAGACTCCATGGGGGTGCTCAAGAATACTAAAGTGTTTTGCCATTTCCTTCTCCATGGAATCTTCCCAGACCAGGGATCCAACTGGAGGCTCCTGAATTGACAAGGGGATTTACTGCTGAAGAAAATGGAATTTGATGCCCCTATCAAGGAAGACAGCAGCATTCTTTGAAAACAACATATACTAAGTACTTAAGACCCAGCTATACCACTCTTTGTTATTTGTTGAAATGAGGACAACCCTTGTATTCACACAAAATTCATACACAAATAGTTGTATGGGGCCCAAGGAGCAGAAGTTAACAGGTAAGCAACAAATCCTGCAAGTCAAATAATCAGTGGTACATTCATACAATCAAATAGTGTTCACTAATGAAAAGAAATGAAGTGTTAATATCAAACTATGAAAACACATGAAAGAAACTTGTATTAAAACTGTATTGCAACCTGAAAGGAGCCAATCTGAAAAAGCTAGAAACTGTATGATTCTGAGTATATGAAGGCCTTCAAGTACTTCCCCTTGCAAGCTAGAAGGGACCTTGCTGCTGCTGCATCACTTCAGTCGTGTCCGACTCTGTGCAGCCCCATAGACGGCAGCCCACCAGGCTCCTCTGTCCCTGGGATTCTCCAGGCAAGAACACTGGAGCGGGTTGTCATTTCTTTTTCCAATGCATGCATGGATGCTAAGTTGCTTCAGTTGTGGCCAACTCTGTGCAACTTTATGGACATCAGCCCACCAGGCTCCTCTGTCCACAGGATTCTCTAGGCAAGAATACTGGAGTGGGTTGCCATTTCCTTCTCCTCCAAGGGGCCTTAGCTGGGCCCTTAGGCTGAAGACAATGAACCCAGGCTCTGCTCCCCACTACAGGTGCTCTACACCACCACTAAAATGTTAAATACACGAATCCTGTTTGACCAATTCACCATGTACAAGTCACGTCTACTACTTCACCCAGAAAACCACAAATAACTTCCTTTCATAAAAATATATGTCAATCATTATTTTCAACACAAGTAATCCTACTTGAATACTTTGTGTCTGCAACTGTAAATTCTGGAATGCCTTGGAAATCGATCAAAACTAGAGTGCACCCCGCTCCCATGATTTCACCATACTCACTCAGGGAATGAAACAAAGTGAAACAAATGGAATGTAAGAATGGACTATTTCCCAACTGACATTCCCATCTTAAGTCTTCGGAAATATTGTATACAGTCCGTTAAGCTCCATTAATTAAATATGTCTTACAATATAGAAAAAAATAAACAAATAAATGAGTAGATCTTCTGAAGGGGACTCAAAGGGTAGTTCATCAATAAAAGTTTCAAAAAAGAAAGGAAAACCTTCATGAAAGGATTTCCTATGGAGTATCTGTTCCCAGTTAAAAAAAATCGGGCGAAGAATGGCTATAAGACAACCAACTTCCAGGGGTTTACTCTTGGCTTTCCGCTAAGGTAAAATACCTACGGATGTCTCCCCCGCACCCCGGAAAAATGCCATCCAAGACTGAGCAAATAGGATAAAAAATTAAAATATTGCGTTTGTTTGAAATGCACCGCAGAGACGAATAGTTGATCATTTCAATCGGAATTTTGGGAATGAGGGGAACGACCTGGAAGTTTAATGATCACTGCCAATCATAAAAAGGGCTTCCCTGATGGCTCACTGGCAAAAATACCGCTGGCCAACGCAGAAGATGCAGGTTCCATCACTGGCGGTAAAACATCCCCTGGATAGCAACCCCCTCTAATATTCTTGCCTGGAAAATTCCACGGACAGAGGAGCCGGGGGCGGGGGAGCGGGCAAAAGTACTTCATGGGGTCCCAAAGCATCGGACACGATTGAGGAACTAAAAAGCAACAAAGAGCTACTAACTGGTGCTAAGGTCTTTGAGATTCCGCTTCCCAAATCTTTGGAAAAATCAGAGGACACCGGGTGCCTGCAGAGGAAAAAGGCAGCCTGGAAGCCCTCAGACAACATCTAATCTTACGACCTGACCCTGGAGACTGGAAAACGAAAGCGATTGCCCCCTGTAGATCATGCACGTGGTCACACAATCTTGGGAAGAAGAGGGGTTGCGCGCGAAGAGCCGCCGGAAGAGGCTCCAGGGCCGAAGTTCCGGCGCGTAGTGCCGGGACCAAACGCCCAGGTCCCGGCTGCCGGGCCATCCTCCCCGCTGCAAGCCGGCGGGGACTGAGATCCGAGTGGCGTCCCAGACCCATCGTATCCACAGACTCCGACGGTGACCCCGAGGTGCCAGATCAAACCGTGGCCGGGTTCGGCCGGTAGCGACCAGTCCCACCTCGCTGTCGGTAACCCAGTCAGCGGACTCACCATTTCAAGTTGCTTGGAAGTTACTCTGAGTCCCTCCCAAGAGCTCCAAAGACTTGCGCAGATCCCAGGGCTTCTGAACGTAAGAGGGACCAAAAAGGTGAAAACGGAAAGACACCGGTCCTCCCACCGCAGTGGGAGAAAGGAAGACCCGGCACTGGCGCAGAATTGCCCCGCCCACCTGCCGCTGCGGCCTCCTGGCTGGACAGATTCCAGTGTCCCGCCCCTTCCTCCTGAGTGACAACCTGTGGGAGGTGGGATTGGACCGCCCCTGGCCTGTTGCTAGTGCTTGGATAAAGAATTGTTTTGGGGTCTATGATACCTGATTCTGTTTCAAGATGGAACAAGTACAGATAAGATGGGGCCCTGGCCAGTCCTGCCTGGAACAAACAGGTCTCAGGTCCTCCCAGGGTCAAGGGCTTGGCGTAAAATTGTGTGACCAGGCGTGGAACTGTGCTTCTTAAGAAAGGCAGACACTGAAATGTGAACTCACCGTCTCTAATAAAGGGGTCGCCTCCATTTTCATCTTTGGTCCTACGGAGGGGTGAGCCTTCCACCCATCCCTGCCCAAGCCCCACTCATTAGGTCCTGGCTCAAGACTCCCTTGGCTCTGGTTGGAGGTCTGAATCACTCAGCCTTACCTGGGTGCCAGCAGGAACCTCAGTCAAACCACAGCCTGTGAGGTGTCTTCATTAACTTCTCAGGTGTACGTTTTACACCGGATGAAATTTTATTGACTAAGTTATTAATTTGTTAATTTTATTCCAGTGTAGCTGATCTACAGTGGTGTGTGAGCCTCAGTAGACTAGCAAGTGAGTCAGTCACATATTTATATATGTTGTAGTTTGGTCACTAAGTCATATATGAAACTTTTGTGACCTTGTGGCCTGTAGCTCACTAGGCTCCCCTGTTCATGGGATCTCCCAGGCATAACTTGACCGTGGAGATTGTTTTTTGGGGGGCAGCTCTCATGTGGGTGTAAGAGAAAAACTGGTGTCAAAAACAGTGTGGAATATTGTCTGCATTCTATTATTTACAATAGGTTGTGAAAATTGTGAAAATCAGTAAATAAATATGGTACCAAGGGAGCACTCACAGAGTCCATTACACACAATGCCTACATGATGTCTATAAAGAAATACACTTGTTCTAGCCAAGGAATCAAGAAAGCCCAGCTCCTCCATTAAAAAAAAAAGAAAGAAAGAAAGAAAGAAAGGTTTTGGCTGCACCTCACAGCATAGGAGAATATAAGAATATAAGTTCCCAGACCAGGATTCTAACCTATGCTCCCTGCAGTGGAAGTTCAGTGGAGTCTTAAGCATTGAACCGACAGTCAGTGTAACCTCCTCCCCCCCCATACAAACATGCTGTATAAATGGTTGATAGATAATTTGAGAGGCGAAACTGACTTTTCTAAGAGAAAAGTGATCTAGAAATTTAAGAATTTATTGCCAGCCCTACATAAAGCCCATCTAGGGTGGAAAAGGTCTCTGACTTGAGATGCTATGTCCCAAACATTTGGAAAAGGAGATTCCACGAGTCCTACCACTGCCCAGTCATTCTCACTGACATCCATCTTGACTGACCAATGTGTGCGCCACCAGGAAGGACCCTGAGTCAGAGTAACTGGCCAAAGAGAACTCGGAAAGTAATCCCATCACCATAAAATCCAGGCCATGTGGCAGAGCAGTTCTCTTGGGTTCCTTTACCCTAATGGTCTCTGTTTGGGCACAATACGTTCCCTAGTGTTAGACAAGAGCTGCGTTTCAGGACGCCCAGATGCTGCCGATCAGCACCACAGAGCCTCGGAGAACAGACTCTGGCGGTGACCAGAAGGAGACGGTTCAAACAAGGTCGACCAAACATGGTCGGTTCAGCCAGTCCTAAAGAGTGCCTCTGCTGTGGCCGCAGCTGGATCAGCACACTCACCATGTCCAGGTTCCTTGGTCTGTCCGAATCCCGCCTAAAGGACGCCAAAACCAGTGCAGATCACAGGGCCAAACAACGTACTTGAAAGTTACCAGGCAAGTGAGCCACAGAGGAAACAAGCACAACCTTTTCTGCGGTTCAAGAAAGATGGAAGTTCAGCTCCAGTTGCGGCATCGCCCCACCTACCTGCCATAGTGGGCTCCTGGTTGGACAGATCCTAATGCTCTGCCCCGTGGGACTGACTGAAGAAGATGAGCTGGAACTTGTCCCCCCAAGCATGTTTGCTTTCTAAGAGAACTTTTTCCTGGTCTGGGACTGCCTCTGCTGTCTTCTCCAGGTCCTCCTGCGCTGGCATTTCTGATTATGTTTTAAGACGGTGTAAGTATAGTAGGAGGATGATTCAGGTCAGTCCTGCCTGGAGCTTGAGCCTCTTGGGTCCTCTAGGGGCAAAGGCTTGGTGTAAAACTGTGTGGCCAGGCATGGAGCTGTGGTTCTTGTTAAGAAACGCGGAACTCATGGGTGAACTCACCATCTGTAATAAAGGGACTGGCTCCATTTTCATCTTTGGTCTTCGACAGCGCTAGCCTTCCACCCATCTCTGCCCCGTTCCCACTCAATGGTTACCTAAGCTAAAGAATCCCAGAACTCGTGGCTCTGGTAGGAAGTGAATCAGTCAGCTTAAGGGCTTGAGAGGACAAGTCTCAGTCAAGCCACAGGATGTGAGGAAGGTACATTAAGTGCTCAGGTGTACATCTGACACTGGAAGAAATTTTGTTAGTTAATTAATTTATGATTTTTATTGGAATATAGCTGCTGATCCACAATGCTGTGCTAGCTTTAGCTGTCCAAAATGGTGACTCAGTCATGCATTTACATATATCAGCTCTTCTTAGATTTTTCTCCCATATAGACCATTGCAGAGTACAGAGTAGAGCTCCTTGGGCTACAAAGCAGGACCACATCAGTCACCTATTCTATAGATAGTAGCATGAACGCTTCCATCCCAGTGTCCCAAGTTATCCCTCCTCCCTTCAGTTCAGTTCAGTTGCTCAGTCGTGTCCGACCCTTTGCGACCCCGTGAATCGCAGCACGCCAGGCCTCCTAGTCCATCACCATCTCCCAGAGTTCACTCAGACTCACGTCCATCGAGTCAGTTATGCCATCCAGCCATCTCATCCTCGGTCGTCCCCTTCTCCTCCTGCCCCTAATCCTTCCCAGCATCAGAGTCTTTTCCAATGAGTCAACTCTTTGCATGAGGTGGCCAAAGTACTGGAGTTTCAGCTTTAGCATCATTCCTTCCAAAGAAATCCCAGGGCTGATCTCCTTCAGAATGGACTGGCTGGATCTCCTTGCAGTCCAAGGGACTCTCAAGAGTCTTCTCCAACACCACAGTTCAAAAGCATCAATTCTTTGGTGCTCTGCCTTCTTCACAGTCCAACTCACACATCCATACATGACCACTGGAAAAACCATAGCCTTGACTAGACGGACCTTAATTGGCAAAGTAATGTCTCTGCTTTTGAATATACTATCTAGGTTTGTCGTAACTTTTCTTCCAAGGACTAAGCGTCTTTTAATTTCATGGCTGCAGTCACCATCTGCAGTGATTTTGGAGCCCCCCAAAATAAAGTCTGACACTGTTTCCACTGTTTCCCCATGTATTTCCCATGAAGTGATGGGGCCGGATGCCATGATCTTCGTTTTCTGAATGTTGAGCTTTAAGCCAACTTTTTCAGTCTCCTCACTCACTTTCATCAAGAGGCTTTTTAGTTCCTCTTCACTTTCTGCCATAAGGGTGGTGTCATCTGCATATCTGAGGCTATTGATATTTCTCCCGGCAATCTTGATTCCAGCTGTGTTTCTTCCAGTCCAGCATTTCTCATGATGTACTCTGCATATAAGTTAAATAAGCAGGGTGACAATAAACAGTCTTGACGAACTCCTTTTCCAATTTGGAACCAGTCTGTTGTTCCATGTCCAGTTCTAACTATTGCCTCCTGATCTGCATACAGATTTCTCAAGAGGCAGGTCAGGTGGTCTGGTGTTCCCATCTCTTTCAGAATTTTCTGGTTTATTGTGATCCACACAGTCAAAGGCTTTGGCATAGTCAATAAAGCAGAAATAGATGTTTTTCTGGAACTCTCTTGCTTTTTCCATGATCCAGCCAATGTTAGCAATTTGATCTCTGGTTCCTCTGCCTTTTCTAAAACCAGCTTGAACAT
>SJYW01011018.1:190016-201255 GCA_006410735.1 Raphicerus campestris
ATTCCAAGGCCAAATTTGCCTGTTACTCCAGGTGTTTCTTGACTTCCTACTTTTGCATTCCAGTCCCCTATAATGAAAAGGACATCTTTTTTGGGTGTTAGTTCTAAAAGGTCTTGTAGGTCTTCATAAAACCGTTCAACTTCAGCTTCTTCAGTGTTACTGATTGGGGCGTAGACTTGGATAACTGTGATATTGAATAGTTTGCCTTGGAGATGAACAGAGATCATTCTGTCGTTTTTGAGATTGCTTCTGAGTACTGCATTTCGGACTCTTTTGTTGACCATGATGGCTACTCCATTTCTTCTGAGGGATTCCTGCCCGCAGTAGTAGATATAATGGTCATCTGAGTTAAATTCACCCATTCCAGTCCATTTTAGTTCACTGATTCCTAGAATGTTGACGTCCACTCTTGCCATCTCTTGTTTGACCACTTCCAATTTGCTTTGATTCATGGACCTGACATTCCAGGTTCCTATGCAATATTGCTGTTACAGCATCGGATCTTGCTTCTGTCACCAGTCACATCCACAACTGGGTATTGTTTTTGCTTTGGCTCCATCCCTTCATTCTTTCTGGAGTTATTTCTCCACTGATCTCCAGTAGCATATTGGGCACCTTCTGACCTGGGGAGTTTCTCTTTCAGTATCCTATCATTTTGCCTTTTCATACTGTTCATGGGGTTCTCAAGGCAAGAATACTGAAGTGGTTTGCCATTGCCTTCTCCAGTGGAGCACATTCTGTCAGACCTCCACACCATGACCCGCCCCTCTTGGGTTGCCCCTCGGGAATGGCTTAGCTCCACTGAGTTAGGCAAGGCTGTGGTCCTAGTGTGATTAGATTGACTAGTTTTCTGTGAGTATGGTTTCAGTGTGTCTGCCGTCTGATGCCCTCTTGCAACACCTACCATCTTACTTGGATTTCTCTTACCTTGGGCGTGGGGCATCTCTTCACGGCTGCTCCAGGAAAGCACAGCTGCTGCTCCTTACCTTGGACTACGGGTATCTCCTTACTGCTGCCCTTCCTGACCTTCAAAGTGGGATAGCTCCTCTAGGCCCTCCTGCGCCCATGCAGCCACTGATCCTTGGGTTGCTCCTCCTGGCCACCGCCTTGGTAATTACAAGTTTGCTCTGCACATCCCCAACCCTACCTCTTCTGCAAACAAGTTGATCCACGTGTCCTGGTCCGTGCGTGGGTTGGAAAAGAATTTCCAGACATGAGGCAGAACGACAGAAGAATAAAATTGCTTAGAGTGGGAGATGCTGTTAGAACGTCAGGCCAACTTGACTCAAGGAGGAGCCAAAGGCTTTTGAAAGCTTTTGGCCAATTTTTATAGGGTCAAGACAGAGAGAATTCCTACTGGAATGGTGGTGTTAGGTGATTGGTTAGGATGCTATAGCATGTATAGTAGGATGAGTATTTTACATTATATGGGGTCAGGGAACCGGCCAGTTTATATCCAGAGTGTTATGGCAACAGTTGCTATTGGGCTTGGTCAGTTCCAGAGATTTTTTTATCCTGTGACCATGGTATAGGGCTCTGCACCACCTACACCTATAAGGGACATCATGTCTCAAGGAAGAGCCTATTCAGACTCTATGCTAGGCCTGTTTCTCTTCTTTTTCGTTGTTTTTGTTATTAGTTTTGCTCAGAGGCTCTGTGATATTCAACTCTTTAAGACTCTGTGGACTTTAGCCCACCAGGCAACTCTGTCCGTGGAATTTTCTAGGTAAGAATACCGAAGTAGGTTGTCATTTTCTACTCCAGGGGATCTTCCTGACCCAAGGATCCAACTCACCTACTTCTCTTGCCTCTCCTGCACTGGTACATGTGAAAGTGAAAGTAGATCAGTCATGTCTGAATATGCGACCCCACTGACTATACAGTCCATGGAATTCTCCAGATCAGAATACTGGAGTGTTTAGTCTATCCCTTCTCCAGCAGATCTTCCCAACCCAGGAATTGAACCAGGGTCTCCTGCATTGCAGGCGGATTCTTTACCAGCTGAACCACAAGGCAAGCCCCAGCTACCAGGGAAGCTCCAGAAAGCCAGCACAGGGAGCCGGGTGCGGGGCGCAGGGGAGATGACCGGCAGGCAGCAGAACCCAACCAGGCCAGGAAGGGGGAAGGCGATCACCAGGGGCCTCTGGCCGACCTGCCCCGCAAGGGCCGACCTTGCCCTCAGGCAAGGACGGTCTCCCTCCCACGCTAGGTCCACAAGGGACGCAGAGCGCCGCGGCGGCGAGGAAGAACGATAGAGTGGCCCCCATGGCAGAACGGTCTTCCAGGCGGGGCCAGGAGCGAGGCCTGGGAAAGTGACCAGGGGCCTCCGTAACGGCCGAAGCTCTCTCGCATTCTCCTGCCCAAGGGCCGGGTGGCGCGAGCACGGCCACCGGCCGGGGACTGGACCCGTGCTCTGGCAAGCACACCCGGGTGGGGCGCGGGGTGGGCACCGGCGCTCCTCCTCCTCCAGCACGGAAGGACGTCGGCGGACAGAGGGCGGCGACGGGCAAAGGAGCGGGACCGCGGAGGGCCCGGGGAGCAAAACTCACCAGGGAGCGGCCCCGGGGGTCAATAGACAGGACGGACGAGGCTGATGGACGCACGGAGAGGGGCACCGATGGGGTGCGGACACGTAGGCGGACGTTGCGAAGACGTGGCAGCAGCAAAGAACCGGCTGTGTAGGTGGGGGTGCCCTCGCGCCATTGCGAGGGTCCTCAGGGCCGTTCAAAAAGACCCAAAAGCAAGTCGGCCGCAGGGGCATGCCGCGGGATCTCATGGCCAGAGGCCTCCAGCACAGGGGCGATCCCGCAACACCCAGGACGCAGAATGGCCTCCCGGGCTCCCGCGGGGCCATCCTGGTGGGGCTCACGCCCACCACCGGTAACACCCAGGGCCGCAGCTGGCCTGGGAGAAAACTCTCCCGCCACGTACCGAGCCCCACGGCCTTCCTGACACTGGGACGTGAATTGTCTGAGACACATATGCTGACAAAGCAAGAGATTTTATTGGGCGAGGTCGCCAGGGGCGGAGAGTAGTAGGGTAAGGCAACCCAGGAGAACTGCTCTGTCACGTGGTTCGAAGTCTTGGTTTCTCTAGTGATGGGATTAGTTGCTGGGTTGTCTTTAGCCAGTCATTCTAACTCAAGTGTCCTTCCTGGTTGTCCTCACCTCCTTCAGCAAAGATGGATGCCAGGATTCTGGGAGGTGTTCAGACATGTGGTGTCTCTTTTTAACCTTTTGGGAACTCTTCTGCCTGGGGGTGGCTTATTAGATCCATGTTCCTTACCAGGACCTCCTGTTATAAAACAACTGGTGGAAATGGTTACCATGGTGCCTCGTCAGGGTGGGCGGTTTCAGTCAGTGTGCTTACCCTAACAACTCCCCTCTGGAGACTTCACACTCAAGAAATTTAAACTCAAGAGTTGAGGGTGATGACAGCCTCTCATTGGATGAATAGTTGAAGCAGTTGATTTATTGTAGGAGATCCATACAATTTTTTCTATGTGAGATATAATGGATCATTCTTTTGTGATGAAAAGTCTCTTGCTGTGGTGTGTAAATAGACAATTCCTGTAACTGATAAGGTGAGGACATGGGTTAGAAGTCCTCTGATTAACAAACTGAAGAATAAAAACCGCAACATATCAATAGATGTGGGACTGATTTAGAAAAAGGATGATTTAGAAAAAGATGTAGGACAAGATTTAGAAAAATTTCAGCATCTGGGTTCCCTGCTGGTCCAGTGGTTAAGAGTCCACCTTGCGATACAGGGGACACTGGTTTCATCCTTGATCTGGGAAGATCCCACATCCCACAGAACAACTAATAAGCCCATGTGCCAAAAATACTGAGCCTGTGCTTTAGACCCCTTAACAAGAAAACCCACTGCAATGAGAAGTCCATGCATGGCAACTAGAGTAGCCCGCACTTCAGCAACTAAAGAAAGCCAAGTGTAGCAACAAAGACCCAGCACAGCCAAAATAACTAAAAACTATTAAAACATTTTCAACATTCATCAATAATAAAAACCTCCAAAAGTGTGCACTGGAAGCATCAATGTAATGATAGCCACACATGACAAACCCACAGCTAATATATGCTCAGTCACTAAGTCGTGTCTGACTCTGACCCCATGGACTGTAGCCTGCCAGGATCCTCTGTCTATGGGATTTCCCAGGCAAGAATATTAAAGTGGGTTGCCATTTTCATCTCCAGGGGATTTTCTTAACCCAGGGATCAAACTTGAGTCTTCTGCATTTACAGGTGATTCTTTACCATTTTGGCACTAGGGTTTCCCTTTACCCTCCTAAAGCAAGGCAATTCTAGCCTCATATACACCTTTACCTAAAGACACAGGTTCCAGGCGACATACATACCAGCTGAGGACCACCTTAACAAAAGGCCTAAGAAAAGACAAGAAATTACCAAAACTTCCAACTCTATTATTTTTCACAGTGCTGAATCTTAGTTGCTTGTTCGTGGGCTTTCTCTAGCTTTGGTGAGCGGCTGCACCACCAGGGAGGTCCTGAAGTTCTAGGGATTTTACAAGACTGCAAGTGTGGCTCAAAAAAATAAATAAAGAAAATAAAGAAAAATAATAACAATAATCCAAAGCCTCTAGTCCTTTTACCACTACCAAAACTTCCTCCATTTTTCTGAAGAGGCTTGTAAGTATTAAAGAGGAAACAGCCATCCTAGGAAGGATGTTTGAGATGCGAATGTCCTAACTGATCTTCTGAATCCTTATCTCTGCCTTCGTTTTAAAACGAAAGTTGTAAAATGCAAATGAGATAAGAACTTTGGGTGAATATTTAGAAATAATTATGTTCTGAAAAAAATTATGTTTTGGAGTCTCTCCAGATATTGAACAACTTGAAACTTAAAATTGTGCTAAAATTGGTGATGAAAAATTTGTGGAAAAGACACCCAAATAAAGAGTTTTGTACGTGATCAGCCAGAATTGAGTAAGTTTAAATAGGTTTAACTGAGTAAAATGAATTTTTAAAAGGAAGCCAGTGCAAAACTTTAATTTGGCTTTTCTCTTTTAAAGATAAGCCTTCTAAGCATATTGAACTGCCTTTGGTAACAGATGTTAAATTTCTTTACCTTTTAATTTTGTGTATTTGCCTTTGAAGCTGTTTTTTAAAAATTTATTTATTTTTGGCTGGGCTGGGTCTTTGTTGCTGCACTCAGACTTCTTCTAGTTGTGGCAAGCAGGGGCTACTTTTTGTTGTGGTGTGTAGGCTTTTCACTGGTGTGACTTGTTTTGTCGTGGAGTGCTAGTTCTAGGTATGCAGGCTTCAGTAGCTGTGGCTCATGGGCTCAGTAGTTGTGGCTCATGGGCTCAGTAGTTGTGGTACATGGGCTTAGTTCCACTGTGGCAAGGGGGATCTTCCTGGATCAGGGTTGGAACTCGTGTCCTACATATTGCAAGGCAGATTCTTAACCACTGGACCAGCAGGGAAGCCCTGCCTTTGAAATCTTATTCTTACTTTGGCTAAGTGAATAACTTGTTTTATGGTGACCTGTGATCCTATTGTGTTTTAAAACCCTTTTGAATTTTTGAAATCAAATTATAATGAAATTTCTTTGACCTCTGGCTAACTTTGGGATACTTCAAAGGGCCCTTGAAACAATTCAGACAGAGATACTAAACTAATAGGTTCATTTGGTATGTTAAATTACATGGAAAGTATTATCAAATGAGTAATAAATCTTCTTAGGTTATATTCTATGGTAAAAATTGATTGCTGCTACTGCTGCTAAGTCACTTCAGTTGTGTCCGACTCTGTGCGACCCCATTGACGGCAGCTCACTAGGCTCCCCCGTCCCTGGGATTCTCCAGGCAAGAACACTGGAGTGGGTTGCCATTTCCTTCTCCAATGCATGAAAGTGAAAAGTGAAAGGGAAGTTGCTCAGTCATGTCCCACTCTTGGCGACCCCATGGACTGCAGCCTACCTACCAGGCTCCTCTGTCCATGGGATTCTCCAGGCAAGAGTACTGGAGTGAGGTGCCATTAATATCAGTCATAATTCTAGTTATTATCTGAAAGTATTGTATGTCACAGCAGTAAGAAAGTTACCTTGTCAGTTTTCTTTGTAATCAGAATTAAATGTGCCTTCTTAAGTCTTTTGTCATTATAGATAACTATGGTTTCACTCTGATGCCTTTTCAAAAATGCCTCCTCTTCAGGAAGATTTATAAAAAGGACTTTTGGATAAATACAAGTTTCTGGTTTCCATACCATACTGTCAAACTGGGTAAGAAATCAAAGAATTCTAATGGGAAACCTGATGGCTTCATAAAGCTGTTGAATGAAAAGGATTAATTATATAGGACTAAGTGAACTGGGAAATAATGTTTAATTTTCATGGCTTCTATCTAAAAAAATTACTGGCTTATATCTGTTACCCAGGGGTAAGGGAAATCTTCCCCTTAACCTAATTATGATTTAGAAATGTAGTAAATTAAACCTTTTTAAGAAGAATTGAAAGATGTACTTATTTATGTCTACCTGGTTGATCTTACCAGTAACATATGCTTGTCTCAAAGATTAAGCTATGCATATCTGAATGTGCACAGCTGGTACAGTGTAACTGTAGATAGCTTATTAAATCATTTATGGCCCCTTTGGCTGCCTAATTATTGCAACTGGATTACAACTAGTTATACTAATCATTGTTTTCATTTAATGTTTATTTGCAAATTGTGCTTTGTGTCTTCTGGTGNATGCATGGCAACTAGAGTAGCCCGCACTTCAGCAACTAAAGAAAGCCAAGTGTAGCAACAAAGACCCAGCACAGCCAAAATAACTAAAAACTATTAAAACATTTTCAACATTCATCAATAATAAAAACCTCCAAAAGTGTGCACTGGAAGCATCAATGTAATGATAGCCACACATGACAAACCCACAGCTAATATATGCTCAGTCACTAAGTCGTGTCTGACTCTGACCCCATGGACTGTAGCCTGCCAGGATCCTCTGTCTATGGGATTTCCCAGGCAAGAATATTAAAGTGGGTTGCCATTTTCATCTCCAGGGGATTTTCTTAACCCAGGGATCAAACTTGAGTCTTCTGCATTTACAGGTGATTCTTTACCATTTTGGCACTAGGGTTTCCCTTTACCCTCCTAAAGCAAGGCAATTCTAGCCTCATATACACCTTTACCTAAAGACACAGGTTCCAGGCGACATACATACCAGCTGAGGACCACCTTAACAAAAGGCCTAAGAAAAGACAAGAAATTACCAAAACTTCCAACTCTATTATTTTTCACAGTGCTGAATCTTAGTTGCTTGTTCGTGGGCTTTCTCTAGCTTTGGTGAGCGGCTGCACCACCAGGGAGGTCCTGAAGTTCTAGGGATTTTACAAGACTGCAAGTGTGGCTCAAAAAAATAAATAAAGAAAATAAAGAAAAATAATAACAATAATCCAAAGCCTCTAGTCCTTTTACCACTACCAAAACTTCCTCCATTTTTCTGAAGAGGCTTGTAAGTATTAAAGAGGAAACAGCCATCCTAGGAAGGATGTTTGAGATGCGAATGTCCTAACTGATCTTCTGAATCCTTATCTCTGCCTTCGTTTTAAAACGAAAGTTGTAAAATGCAAATGAGATAAGAACTTTGGGTGAATATTTAGAAATAATTATGTTCTGAAAAAAATTATGTTTTGGAGTCTCTCCAGATATTGAACAACTTGAAACTTAAAATTGTGCTAAAATTGGTGATGAAAAATTTGTGGAAAAGACACCCAAATAAAGAGTTTTGTACGTGATCAGCCAGAATTGAGTAAGTTTAAATAGGTTTAACTGAGTAAAATGAATTTTTAAAAGGAAGCCAGTGCAAAACTTTAATTTGGCTTTTCTCTTTTAAAGATAAGCCTTCTAAGCATATTGAACTGCCTTTGGTAACAGATGTTAAATTTCTTTACCTTTTAATTTTGTGTATTTGCCTTTGAAGCTGTTTTTTAAAAATTTATTTATTTTTGGCTGGGCTGGGTCTTTGTTGCTGCACTCAGACTTCTTCTAGTTGTGGCAAGCAGGGGCTACTTTTTGTTGTGGTGTGTAGGCTTTTCACTGGTGTGACTTGTTTTGTCGTGGAGTGCTAGTTCTAGGTATGCAGGCTTCAGTAGCTGTGGCTCATGGGCTCAGTAGTTGTGGCTCATGGGCTCAGTAGTTGTGGTACATGGGCTTAGTTCCACTGTGGCAAGTGGGATCTTCCTGGATCAGGGTTGGAACTCGTGTCCTACATATTGCAAGGCAGATTCTTAACCACTGGACCAGCAGGGAAGCCCTGCCTTTGAAATCTTATTCTTACTTTGGCTAAGTGAATAACTTGTTTTATGGTGACCTGTGATCCTATTGTGTTTTAAAACCCTTTTGAATTTTTGAAATCAAATTATAATGAAATTTCTTTGACCTCTGGCTAACTTTGGGATACTTCAAAGGGCCCTTGAAACAATTCAGACAGAGATACTAAACTAATAGGTTCATTTGGTATGTTAAATTACATGGAAAGTATTATCAAATGAGTAATAAATCTTCTTAGGTTATATTCTATGGTAAAAATTGATTGCTGCTACTGCTGCTAAGTCACTTCAGTTGTGTCCGACTCTGTGCGACCCCATTGACGGCAGCTCACTAGGCTCCCCCGTCCCTGGGATTCTCCAGGCAAGAACACTGGAGTGGGTTGCCATTTCCTTCTCCAATGCATGAAAGTGAAAAGTGAAAGGGAAGTTGCTCAGTCATGTCCCACTCTTGGCGACCCCATGGACTGCAGCCTACCTACCAGGCTCCTCTGTCCATGGGATTCTCCAGGCAAGAGTACTGGAGTGAGGTGCCATTAATATCAGTCATAATTCTAGTTATTATCTGAAAGTATTGTATGTCACAGCAGTAAGAAAGTTACCTTGTCAGTTTTCTTTGTAATCAGAATTAAATGTGCCTTCTTAAGTCTTTTGTCATTATAGATAACTATGGTTTCACTCTGATGCCTTTTCAAAAATGCCTCCTCTTCAGGAAGATTTATAAAAAGGACTTTTGGATAAATACAAGTTTCTGGTTTCCATACCATACTGTCAAACTGGGTAAGAAATCAAAGAATTCTAATGGGAAACCTGATGGCTTCATAAAGCTGTTGAATGAAAAGGATTAATTATATAGGACTAAGTGAACTGGGAAATAATGTTTAATTTTCATGGCTTCTATCTAAAAAAATTACTGGCTTATATCTGTTACCCAGGGGTAAGGGAAATCTTCCCCTTAACCTAATTATGATTTAGAAATGTAGTAAATTAAACCTTTTTAAGAAGAATTGAAAGATGTACTTATTTATGTCTACCTGGTTGATCTTACCAGTAACATATGCTTGTCTCAAAGATTAAGCTATGCATATCTGAATGTGCACAGCTGGTACAGTGTAACTGTAGATAGCTTATTAAATCATTTATGGCCCCTTTGGCTGCCTAATTATTGCAACTGGATTACAACTAGTTATACTAATCATTGTTTTCATTTAATGTTTATTTGCAAATTGTGCTTTGTGTCTTCTGGTGGCAGTATGTCTTTTTCGATGTTACTAGCTACATTACTTATATCTTGGCTAATTTCTAAGATTGTTGTCTCTCTATTTAAAAAAAAACATTTATTTGGCTGCTCTGGGTCTTAGTTGCAGCATGCAGGATCTTTTAGTTGTGGCTTCTGGGATCTATTTCTCCAACCAGGGATTGAACCCAGGCCCCCCTGCATTGAGAGCTTGAAGTCTTAGCCTCTGGGCTATCTGGGAAGTCCCCATAAGACTTACAGCACTCTTACAGTACCTAATACATAGCCAGGTCTCCAACAAAAAACTTACATGGGTAAACATCTTGAGGAAATACAAAATAATTGCAATAGTATGACTCTAGGTATGGGAAGAGGCAACAAGAGAAAAATGTCTCCTGGATCATAATTAGGCCCACGATCCAGAGAATCTTTAATTATTGATGGGAATCTAATCAAAAAATTTTAACACCTGGAGTGGCACATCAGGCATTTTCAACTGACCTGGGATGAATCTCCCAGGGTCATGGAAGAAAATTTGATTATGAAATGTCTCCCAAATATTGGTCAAATTCCTGACCAAGAGCAGACGATCTGAGAAATTGCAGCACTTCAATACAAGTCGGTGAGCAATGAGGAAATTCAGGATATGGGACACAGGCCTCCNCATTTGAAGAGTTGACTCACTGGAAAAGACTTTGATGCTGGGAGGGATTGGGGGCAGGAGAAGGGGATGACCGAGGATGAGATGGCTGGATGGCATCATGGACTTGATGAACGCGAGTGTGAGTGAATTCTGGGAGTTGGTGATGGACATGGAGGCTTGACGTGCTGCGATTCATGGGGCCGCAAAGACCTGGAGATGACTGAGCAGCTGTACTGAATTGAACTCATCTCATTGTTTCTGGTGTTTTCTCTCCTCTTCTCCAGTAGCATATTGGGCACCTACCAACCTGGGGAGTTCATCTTTCAGTGTCGTATCATTTTGCCTTTTCATACTGTTCATGGGGTTCTCAAGGCAAAAATACTTAAGTGGTTTGCCATTCCCTTCTCTAGTGGACCATGTTTTGCTTATTTAACTTACATGCAGAGTATATCATGCGAAATACCAGGCTGTATGAAGCACAAGCTGGAATCAAGATTGCCAGGAGACGTATCAATAACCTCGGATCTGCAGATGACACCACCCTTATGGCAGAAAGTGAAGAGGAGCTAAAAAGCCTCTTGATGAAAGTGGAAGTGGAGAGTGAAAAAGTTAGCTTAAAGCTCAACATTCAGAAAACGAAGATCATGGTATCTAGTCCCATCATTTAATGGGAAATAGATGGGGAAACAGTGGAAAAGTGGCTGACTTTATTTTGGGGGGCTCCAAAATCACTGCAGATGGTGACTGCAGCCAGGAAATTAAAAGATGCTTACTCCTTGGAAGAAAAGTTATGACCAACCTAGACAGCATATTAAAAAGCAGAGACATTACTTTTCCAACAAAGGTCCATCTAGTCAAGGCTATGGTTTTTCCAGTGGTCATGTATGGATGTGAGAGTTGGACTGTGAAGAAGGCTGAGCACCAAAGAACGGATGCTTTTGAACTGTGGTGTTGGAGAAGACTGTTGAGAGTCCCTTGGACTGCAAGGAGATCCAACCAGTCCATCCTAAAGGTGATCAGTCCTGGGTGTTCATTGGAAGGACTGATGCT
>SJYW01011018.1:209020-235593 GCA_006410735.1 Raphicerus campestris
AGAACTGATGCTTTTGAACTGTGGTGTTGGAGAAGACTGTTGAGAGTCCCTCGGACTGCAAGGAGATCCAACCAGTCCATCCTAAAGGAGATCAGTCCTGGGTGTTCATTGGAAGGACTGATGCTGAAGCTGAAACTCCAGTACTTTGGCCACCTCATTTGAAGAGTTGACTCACTGGAAAAGACTTTGATGCTGGGAGGGATTGGGGGCAGGAGAAGAAGGGGATGACCGAGGATGAGATGGCTGGATGGCATCATGGACTTGATGAACGCGAGTGTGAGTGAATTCTGGGAGTTGGTGATGGACATGGAGGCTTGACGTGCTGCGATTCATGGGGCCGCAAAGACCTGGAGATGACTGAGCAGCTGTACTGAATTGAACTCATCTCATTGTTTCTGGTGTTTTCTCTCCTCTTCTCCAGTAGCATATTGGGCACCTACCAACCTGGGGAGTTCATCTTTCAGTGTCGTATCATTTTGCCTTTTCATACTGTTCATGGGGTTCTCAAGGCAAAAATACTTAAGTGGTTTGCCATTCCCTTCTCTAGTGGACCATGTTTTGCTTATTTAACTTACATGCAGAGTATATCATGCGAAATACCAGGCTGTATGAAGCACAAGCTGGAATCAAGATTGCCAGGAGACGTATCAATAACCTCGGATCTGCAGATGACACCACCCTTAGGGCAGAAAGTGAAGAGGAGCTAAAAAGCCTCTTGATGAAAGTGGAAGTGGAGAGTGAAAAAGTTAGCTTAAAGCTCAACATTCAGAAAACGAAGATCATGGTATCTAGTCCCATCATTTAATGGGAAATAGATGGGGAAACAGTGGAAAAGTGGCTGACTTTATTTTGGGGGGCTCCAAAATCACTGCAGATGGTGACTGCAGCCAGGAAATTAAAAGATGCTTACTCCTTGGAAGAAAAGTTATGACCAACCTAGACAGCATATTAAAAAGCAGAGACATTACTTTTCCAACAAAGGTCCATCTAGTCAAGGCTATGGTTTTTCCAGTGGTCATGTATGGATGTGAGAGTTGGACTGTGAAGAAGGCTGAGCACCAAAGAACGGATGCTTTTGAACTGTGGTGTTGGAGAAGACTGTTGAGAGTCCCTTGGACTGCAAGGAGATCCAACCAGTCCATCCTAAAGGCGATCAGTCCTGGGTGTTCATTGGAAGGACTGATGCTAAAGCTGAAAGTCCAATACTTTGGCCACCTCATGCGAGGAGATGATTCATTGGAAAGGACCCTGATGCTGGGAGGTATTGCAGGCAAGAGAAGGGGATGACCGAGGATGAGATAGCTGGATGGCGTCACTGACTCGAGTTTGGACATGAGTTTGAGTGAACTCCCGGGAGTTGGTGATGGACAGGGAGGCCTGGCGTTCTGCGATTCATGGGGTTACAAAGAGATGGACATGACTGAGCGTCTGAACTGCATGTAAGTTTCCATGTTACTCTTAATAGAATTTATTATTAATAGAATTTACTTCACCCTAGAAGATGACTAGAGAGAGCTATGATATTAGAGGTCACAGGCAAGATGGCACTGTAACAATCTAACTTGTGCAGATAAGAAAAAATGAGGGACTTTCTTGGTGGTCCAGTGGCTGGGGATCTGCCTGCAAATGCAGAGGACACAGGTTCTGTCCCTGGTCGGGTAGGATTCCCCATGCCACAGGGCAGCTGGGGCCATGTGTGACAAATACTGAAGCCCACACATCCTAGAGCCCGTGCTCCACAGCAAGAGAAACCACCACAATGAGATGTGCACACACCACAACTAGAGAAGGCCCAGGTGAAACAACAAAGACCCAGCACAGCCAAAAAAAGAGTAAGAAATTAGTGTCATGAGGAAGACTCTAACTAAAAGCAAGAAAATGGCCCAAAGATAAAGCAGCCGACCTTGTACTCACTCATGGGATAAAACTCACAAGACTGTATAAATGATTAAATGAGGAATAACGCATGGTTTTTCTGAATGGGAACTTTATTCTCTGAAGACATGAAAAACAAACTTGTTGGCTAGTGAACAGTTCAGAATATTAGTATAATATTTGAAACAACAAAGCCTGTGTCACAAAAAATTCAAACAGAAAATACAATAAAAAACACATTGAAGGTTTATGTTCAGCTACAAGTAACAGGAAACACCCACAGCCTTCTTGACAGGAGGAAGATGATTCTTCTTACAGGGAAACAATGGATCAAGAATGGCATTGCACAACACACTAAAGAAGCAAACAGACACGTAGGAAAGAAACAAAAATATAATCCAGAGAAGGGTGGAATCAGAGGACATTCCCAACCAGAAAACTCTGAAATACTTACCTTGTGGACACAGGAAGCCTAACAGAAAAAATTCAGACTCTGCTGGGTCTTTGATGTGGAAGCTATGAAGACATTGGGGGAAACTATACATGTATAAAAATGGAAATCAGACACTGGTTGCTGCTGTTGATGATACTCTTCATTAAAAGTTCACAGTTTGGAAATAAGCTGGAAGATGCTGTCCTTGAAGCTCCTGTGTAACTGTCTGTCTCCCAGGGTGGGGGCTCTAATATCTGAACAATGTCTTTTTTACATTTGCTTTTAAATTACACACAGGTGAGGTACTGGTGAATGCTAACAAGGAACCACAAAGAAGATGGATTTTAGAAAGTCTAGGTTCTAATATTATTCACAGGCAAGGTATCTCTAACTTGACATCTTTAGGATTAAAACAAGTCTCAGAGTCTATTCAGGCTTCCCAGGTGGCGCACTGGTAGAGTCCACCTGCCAGTGTAGGAGATGCAAGAGACATGGGTTCAGTCTCTGGTTCAGAAAGAGCCCCTGGAATCGGAAACAGCAACCCACTCCAGTATTCTTGCCTGGAAAAACCCCATGGACAGAGGAACCTGGTGGGCTTCAATCTAAAGGGTCAAAAAGAGTCAGATATGACTGAGCACCCACGCACACATGCAAGCAGTCTGTTCAATTAGTCAGAAACAGCAAAAACAAATAGGAAAAATCATAATTTACCTAGTAGTATTCCCTTTCACTTTTCACTTTCATGCATTGGAAAAGGAAATGGCAACCCACTCCAGTGTTCTTGACTGGAGAATCCCAGGGAAGCGGGGGCCTGGTGGGCTGCTGTCTATGGGGTCACACAAAGTCGGACATGACTGAAGTGACTTAGCAAAAATACACTTTGACATCCTAGCCATACATAATATTAATTCCAAGTGATTAATAGAATGGAAATGGAAAAAGGCTCCTATACTCACCACCACCAACTGGAGCGGGTTGCCATGCCCTCCTCCAGGGGATCATCCCAACCCAGGGATTGAACCCAGGTCTCCTGCATTGCAGGCGGATTCTTTACTGTCTGAGCCACCAGGAAAGCCCAAGAATACTGGAGTGGAAAGCCTAACCCTTCTCCAGGGGATCTTCTTGACCCAGGAATTGAACAGGGGTCTCCTGCATTGCAGGCAGACTTCTTTACAAGTTGAGCTACCACAGAAGCCCATAAAAAAGGGTACAATATATATAATAGGTTATATATCTAGGAACTGCCACACTGATACTGAGCCGGACCCTGTGGGGCTCCTGGGGACAAGGCCTTCCTGTGTCCATTTCTTTGATTACAGGAAACAGCCTTCACTCAGCTTCCATGAGCTTCCCTGAGTTCCAGTGGGTTGAGGCAAGCAGCTGTTAATCAGGGAAGGGAGGGAGTGCAAGACCAGGGATAAAGGCAAGAGCAGCCTTGGGGCAAGGTTCTGATTCCCTACCAATGAACATACACAACAGTATCTTTGAGCTATTTTGCAAAAACTGAAACTCCCTCAGGTGGGAGAAGTTAATGATTAAGGAGGGCATGCTGCCCACAAACAGGTAGACCCCAGACCAGTTGGACCTCAGGCTGATGATGCTGACTCCAACTTGCCTCACCACCCCACCCATCAGAAGAATGTCCATGAAGTGAACCTCTTTGAACAATTACTATAAAACTTTTCTCAGTCTCTTCCCCAAGTGGGAACACATGGTTTTGAGGGCATTAGCCCACTGTGGCCCCCTTTGCCTAGCAAAGAAACAAAGTTATCCTTTTCTGTTACACCCAAAGTGGAAAAAAAATCAGTATCTGAGTAAAGGAAAAAATACTACCTTTAAACCTTATGTACTGTGGTTGAAAGATAACTTACAGAAATAACTGACATTCCTTTCTGAAATGAGTAGAAATCCACCATAAAAGATTAAACTTGAAGAAGGATCTTTAGTAAACACAACACACTTATAAATTTTAAAAACAATTCTTTTGGGACTTTCCCAGCCGTCCAGTGGTTAAGACAACGTGCCTCCACTGCAGGGGCATGGCTTCCATCACTGGTTGGGGAACTAAGATCCTACATGTCCCAAGTTGAGGTCAAAAGAAAATACTAATAAATAAAACAACTCATGCTGAAGGTTTTCTGGAACATTAAGCATGGATTACTTTCCATCAATTTATCTCATGTTATTTACATTTACACATCTTCTCCATGGGAGTTTTTCCATATAATGATTATCAGCCAATTTAAGTATTTCTGAGGCTGTTTACAAAGAAGGTTTTACCTAGTAAATCCTTTTATGGATCCAGAAACTAAGATCGGAAAAATCTTTTCCACATTCTTCACATTTTATATGATTTCTATCCAGTGTGTAGTCTTGTGGGTCTTTGAATGACTGAGACACAACGGATGGTTTCTGACATTTCCATCAAATTGATAGGTTTCTGTCCAGTGTGAATTCTTTCATGCACGTCAACATAAGTGGAAAAGGTTTCCCTTTTATTTCGCATCCCCAAACATTCAAAGTGTCCCCTCTGTCAACTATGAGTCCTTCGATGTATTTTTAAAAATGATGGATACCGGTACCATTTACCACACTGGTCACACTGATATGGTTTCTCCCCAGTGTGACTCCTTTCATGTACTTTAAAAGAACTGGGATGAATGAATACTCTCTCACATTCTTTACATTTATAAGGTCCATCCCCAGTGTGTGTTATCATGTGTTTCTGAAGGGTTACATTCAATAAGAAGGCTTTACCACATTCCTTACACTTATATGGTTTTTCTCCAGTGTGGATTCTTTCATGATTTCGAAGCGACCAGGCAGTATTCAATACTTTAGAGCATGTTTTACATACAAACGGTGTCTCTCCTGTGTGATGTCTTTTGTGTGCCTGGAAAGACCTCAAACGTTTGAAAGCTTTACCACACTGCTTACATTCATAAGGTTTTTCTCCCCTGTGAATCCTTTCATGTATTTCAATAGTTTCAGGACTTTCAAAGGTTTTTCCACATTCTGTACATTTATAGGGTTTATGTCCTTTATGAGTGCTTTCATGCATTCGTAGGTGACTGGGATAAATGAATGCTTTCTCACATTTCTGACACTTGTAAGGTAAATCTCCAGTGTGTGTTCCCATGTGTTTTCGAAAAGTTGTGTGCCACGCGAAGGCTTTGCCACATTCCTTACATTCATAGGGTTTCTCCCCTGTGTGACTCCTTTCATGGGTTTTCAGAGCACTAGGAAAAATGAATGCTATTCCACATTCTTTACATTTATATACCTTCTCACGGAACTTTCGGCGATCTCCTGATCTGTTTTCACTGTGACATTTCATGTGTCTAGTAAGGGATGAATGATACATGAAGACTTTCCCACATGCTCTGCATTCCCATGGTTTTATATCACGAGTTCTCTTCACATTGGGAGTTGGAATAAGGTTGAAGCTTTCCTCAGAGGAATTAATGTCTTTCTTTTCAGAGTGTCTCTCTGCCTTGGGATTTCTGTAAATCATGAGAATACTACTAATGATTTTTTTTCTTAATTACATTATATTTATTGTCTTTATTATGATTTATAGGAATAGTGAGGTTTTCTATCTTGTGTGACTTGGTAGAAGTCAAATAAACTGAATGCTGTTAACAGGACTTTCCCTTTTCTATTAAAAAGTGATATTCAAATATAGGCTTTATGAATACTGACTGCACACAAACTATATTTCAAACACAGAACATTTATATCACATTTAAGAAAATTTGAGGCAGACATTTTCTAAAAACAACTCAATTTGAAGATGGAGCTATTTATTTTGTTTGCTTCCTTTTAGGTTTTCATAAGATTCTCACATGAGACATGCTTTGTACTATACATATGCTCACCGTAATTTTCTCTCCTGGTTTTTGTCCTGATCTTCAATGTCATGATCTTCCTGTTTTGCTTCTGAAATGCAGACCCAGAAAAAAGATCCCAAAGTATTAGACATTATAGAATGTTATGCCCATAATGAACTCTGACACTGCCCAGTTTCTTTTTTTTCTTTTCACCTCCCTGTACATCTTGTGGGATCTTAGTTTCTTGACCAGGGATTGAACCAGGGCCACGGCAGTGAAAGTGCTGATACTTAACCTCTGGACTCCCAGGGAATTCCTTTTTTTCCCCCTACTTTCTTTACCAGTGTCCTCCCTTTCCACATTCCACATCTCTGAACAGTACAGATGGATAAGAAACACTTGCTCTCTAATTGACAAAGCGAAGGAACTCTTCATTCTTACCTACTGAGACCACATTCCTGAAGTTTTCCCGCATCACATCTCTGTAGAGTTTCCTCTGTGAGGAATCCAGTAAAACCCACTCATCCAGGGTGAAGTTTACAGCCACATCCTCAAAGGCCAATGAGTCCTAAAACACCCAAAATATGTACACAGTAAGATGCGAGACAGCACCAGATACCCACACTTCAATTATAGGAGGGTGATGTACTATTTTGTTGTTTATAAAGTTATTCTATGGCTTGATCATGAAAAACTTACTCTCCACATTTCCTCAATAATTTGACAGGATCATGAAGAAACGAAACCATTTACACTTCATTTCGGTGGTTACAGTGTCACTCATATCACGATCATAGCAGAGCCAGAGAATGTAGGGAAACATTAGAAATCCTATGCAGATGAAATAAGTACCATTTTAGGAAACATTTAGTTCTTGTGAAAAAATTCTTTCATATTCTTCCTTATGGTCTACAATTTATAGTACCCCATGGGGTAGAGGATCCAGACTGCATGATTTTCAATGAATAAAAATGCAGCGAAAAACTGGATGGTGTTTTCTAGTCCTATCACCTAACATCAGTGCCTACCTAACTCAAACTTTTAACAAAGCCCAGCTGGCCATACTGTCCCAAGGTCCTCCAAATAGTTATAAGAAATCACATGCAATTGCCTAAATATAAATATTCTTCTGCAGAAGCACTGCCTTTAAGTTGTGTAATAATTATCACAGAGTCTGTTTTTCCTTTTTTTCTATTAAAAAAAAACTCAATGCAGGTAGGAAGCAATTTCAAACTTAGACCTCAGTTATAGGGAAGAAGCAATAATACATTAGGGACATTCCTGGTTCCTAAATTATATATTTTTTAAAAAGTAATATTCCAATACAGGGTTTATGAATACTGGTGGTTCAGTATTTAGGAATCTACTTGCCAACGCAGGAGTGCTATTCGCTCAGTCGTGTCTGACTCTTTGCAACCCCTTGGACTGTAGCCGACCACATTCCTCTGTCCATGGAATTCCCCAGGCAAGAATACTGGAGTGGGTAGCCACTTCCGTCTCCAGGGTCCTTTCTGACCCAGGGATTGAACCCGTATCTCCTGCATTGCAGGCAGACTCTTTGGTGTCTGAGCCACCAGGGAAGCTCCCAAAACAGGAGACGAAAGTTCAATCCTTGGTCACAGAAGATCTCACATGCCCTAAGGCAACTAAGCCCATGGGCCACAACTCCTGAGCCTGTATTCTAGAGCCCCGTCATCTCTGCAACAAGAGAACTAACCACTACAAGAAGCCATAGAGAAGATCTGTGCAGAGCGAAAATCCAGTAAGTTAAAAAAAATAAAAAATCTAGACCACAAAATTCCTGTACTCACGTGGCTCAGGGCAGCTTCCAGCCAAATTTTAGAACATATAGGGCAATTATGTGCTGGAAAATCTCTTTTACATCACACTCTTAACAGTACACCCTGAGCCTTACTGCCCTTAAGTAATAGGTTAAGAGCTACAGTTTACACGAGAGTTCACCAATGTCCATAATACTCTGATGGTGAATTTTCTCATAATTATAAAAGATGTAAGACTTCCATCATTGGCATTCTTCAAAAGGACATGAAGTCTCCATCCTGCAATTTCAGGAACAAGTGTTTCCCAAGCAGCCACTACAGCCACTGCCAGATGACAATCTAGTCTGGGATTTATGAATTTAGAAGTCATGATTCTCCATGTCACAAGAGGAGAATAAAACACTTGAACAAGTCCTCCCAGAGTCATGAGAGCACCGATTCAAAGGGCAAACTGGTGTCTTGAAAATGGAAAAGAGAAAAGAAATGACTTTTTAAAAATGCTCCAAATAATTCTGTTCTTAGGGCCTGTTACCAAAAAACTCTGTTTCACCAGAGTCTCACATAAAGACAAAAATAATATATAGAATACAATATCCATGACCCTCACATGACCTTCTTTAACAGAAGACTTAGATACACATGATGAAAATAACGGAAGGAGAAGAGAGACAAAAATAAGTAACAATTGGTACATTTTCCTAATACTAATGATGAATCTCAGTTGAACAAGAAAAATGAAAACACCTAAAATGGAGATGAAAGTGTATTATAATCAAATAGAAAAAAAAAAGGCAAAGAGACTATACTGTCAGAAGGCAGAAATACACTTCTGATATGGAGAAACAAAGACTAGAATCAACTTGGNTCTCAGTTGAACAAGAAAAATGAAAACACCTAAAATGGAGATGAAAGTGTATTATAATCAAATAGAAAAAAAAAAAGGCAAAGAGACTATACTGTCAGAAGGCAGAAATACACTTCTGATACGGAGAAACAAAGACTAGAATAACTTTGAGTTTTTTCCAGGAAAACAAAAAAATACAAGCAAGAACAAAATGGACTAAAGTATTTAAAGACCAACAGACACACAGAGATTAGAAGAAACCTGACAAAATGATTAAAAGGTCCATTCTCCAAAAAAGTGTCTTTCACATGTACATATATAGCAACAAAGCGGCAAACTATATAAGGCAAGACATGAAAACGCAGGGAGGACTCCTGGGCAATTATCTGGAGAAAAACATGATTAGGAAAGATACATGTGCCCCAGTGTTCACTGCAGCACTGTTTAACAATAGCCAAGACATGGAAGCAACCTAAATGTTCATTGACAGAGGAACAGATAAAGATGTGGTACATATATACAATGGAATATTACTCAGCCATTAAAAAGAATGAAATAATGCCATCTGCAGCAACATGGGGAGAAGGCAATGGCAACCCACTCCAGTACTCTTGCCTGGAAAATCCCATGGATGGAGGAGCCTGGTAGGCTGTCACCCATGGGGTCACGAAGAGTCGGACACTTACTGAGCGACTTCACTATCACTTTTCACTTTCATGCATTGGAGAGGGAAACGGCAACCCACTCCAGTGTTCTTGCCTGAAGAATCCCAGGGATGGTGGAGCCTGGTGGGCTGCCATCTGTGGGGTCACACAGAGTCGGACACGACTGAAGTGACTTAGCAGCAGCAGCAACATGGATGGACCTAGAGAGTGTCATCTTGCCTGGAGAATCCCAGGGATGGGGGAGTCTGGTGGGCTGCTGTCTATGGGGTCGCACAGAGTCGGACATGACTGAAGCGACTTAGCAGCAGCAGCAGCAGAGAGTGTCATACTGAGTGAAGTCAGACAGAGGAGAAATATGATATCCCTTACATGTGTAATCTAAAAAGAAATGATACAAATGAACTTACTTACAGAACAGAAACAGACTCTTAGAATGAGTTTATGGCTGAGGGTGAGGGGAGGAGACAGAGAGTTAGGGATAGACATATACACACTGTTATATTTAAAATGGAGAACCAACAAAGACCTACTGTATAGCACATAAAACTTTGCTCAATATTATGTAACAGCCTGGATGGGAGGGGAGTTTAAAAGAGAATGCTGCTGCTGCTAAGTTGCGTTAGTCATGCAGCCTATCAGGCTCCTCCATCCACGGGATTCTCCAGGCAAGAGTACTGGAGTGGGGTGCCATTGCCTTCTTTGTAAAAGAGAATAGGTACATGTATATGTATGACTCAGTCCCTGCCCTGTTCACCTGAAACTATCACAACATTGTTAATTGGCTATATCCCAGTACAAAACAAAAAACAAAAACAACAACAAAAAAGGAACTGAACAGCACCATGAAACAACTCAGTTTAACTTGTAATCTAAGAAATGATCAATGTGACGAAAGCAAAATTGACATTCTTTTCAAATACACATGGAACATTCAATAAGATAGAACATTTTCTGCAACATAAAACTAACTTAAGGGGCTTCCTTGATGGTCTAGTGGCTAAGAAACCACCTGCCAATGAAGAGGACACAGGTTTGATCCCTGGTACAGGAAGATCCCACGTGATGATGGGGCAACTAAGCCTGGGCACCACCACAACTACTAAACCTCACCCACACCTACAGCCTGAACTCCACAAGAGAAGACACCGCAACTAGACACCTACTCACCACAAGTAGAGAAAGCCCGTGCTGCAAGGAAGACCCAGCACAGCCAAAAATAAATAACTAGCATTAAAAAAAAAAACAAACTTAAGAAATCTGAAAGAACAAAAATCATATAAACTATGTTCTTAGAACTCAAAGGCATTCCTCTAGCAATCAATACAAGCAAGAGTTGGAAAATCCCCTAACACACAGAGATTCAACAGCATATCTCTAAACAATAAATGGGATGAAAGAAGTCTCAAGAGAAATTAAAATTTACGTAGAGCTAAACTGTGGGATGATGCAAGAGCAGTATCTACAGAGAAAATTATGCCATCATCAAATACCAAAGATCTGTAAACAATAATTTAGACATTTATCTTAGGAAACAACAAAGAGAAGAGCATAAAATCACAGAGAAAGTGGAATAAATTATAAAAATCAGAAAGGAAATTAATATAATTTAAGGAGAAAAAAATTTAAGCCAGATCTTTGACAAGATTAATAACACTGATAAACATCTAGTCAATAGACTACAAGGGTAGGTAGAAATTATTAGTATCAGAAAGGAACAGAGAGGGAAATGAAAATTTTAAAGGATTTTGTAAAATCCAGCACCCACTTATAATCACAAATAAGTAACAGAGGGAATATCTATTCCTGGTGAAAGAAGATATTCATGAATCCTGTAGGTAAAAGCAAATATTTATTCTCTAGGGCATAACTGGACTTCCCAGGTGGCTCACATGGTAAAAAAATCAGCCAGCCAATGCAGGAGATGTGGGTTCAATCTCGGGGTTGGGAAGATTCCCCTGAAAAAGGAAACGGTTACCCACTCCAATATTCTTGCCTGGGGAATCCCATGGACAAAGGAGCCTGGCGGGCTACAGTCCATGGGGTCACAAACAGCTGGACACGACTGAGCGACTAACGCTTTCTACACTTCACTTATCTCTGTGAAACATCTGAAAGTTTCTCCAACAATAGATAACTGGAGTTCCCGAGACTGAAAAAAATCACTTGTTCTCCTATAGATCCACAGTGAACTTGGACAATGAAGGAAAGGCAATTCAAACAAAATCTTTTAAACAAATACGCCTGGAAATAATAGATATTCACAAAAACACAAACAAACAAAACAAATGTAGACACAGGATTTATAAATCTCACCCAAAAGCCCTGAAAAGGTATCACAGATCTAAATGTAAAATGCGTAAGTAGGACTTCCCTGGTGGTCCAGTGGCTAAGACTTCATGTTCCCAAATGCAGGGGGCTCGAATTCAATTCCTGGTCAGGGAACAGGATTCCACATGTCAAAACTAAGACTTGAAAAAACAAACAAACAAACAAAAAACACTAAGACTTGGCCCAGACAAATAATACGTAAATAAATGAGAAAATGTTTTTTAAGATTCAAAAGTAACAAACTTCTGGAACATATCATAGGATGAAATCTAGGTCACCTTGGGTTTGGGCTTCCCTTGTAGCTCAGTTGGTAAAGAATTTGCCTGCAGTGCAGGAGACCCGGGTTCAATCCCTGGGTTGGGAAGATCCCCTGGAGAAGGAAATGGCAACCCACTCCAGTATCCTTGCCTGGAAAATCTCATGGACAGAGGAACCTGGTGAATCGCAAAGAGTCGGGCACGACTGAGTGACTAACACACATTGGGTTTGGTGATGAATTTTCAAATATAACAACAAACACAAAGTCTGTAAAAGAAAAAAAGTACAATTTAACACCATTAAAATGAAAAGTCTCTTCTATGGAGGTGATGGGCTTCCCTGGTGGCTCAGAAGTTAAAGCTTCTGCCTGCAATGTGGGAGACCTGGGTTCGATCCCTGAGTTGGGCAGCTCCCCTGGAGAAGGAAATGACAACCAACTCCAGTATTCTTGCCTGGAGAATCCCACGGACGGGGAAGCTTGGTGGGCTACAGTCCATGGGATTGCAAAGAGTCGGACATGACTGAGCGACTTCACTCACTCAGTCACTCATGGAGGTGATATATGTGTACATACAGCTGATTCATGTTGTTGTACAGCAGAATTGTAACCTTGTAAAGCAATTATGAAAGTGAAAGTGTAGTCACTAAGTGAGTTCGACTCTTTGTGACCCCATGGACTGTAGCCCACCAGGCTCCTCTGTCCATGGAATTCTCTAGGCAAGAATACTGCAGTGTATTGACATTTCCTACTCCAAGGGATGTTCGCGACCCAGGGATTGAACCTGGGTCCCCTGCATTGGCAGGTGAGTTCTTTACCACTGAGCCACCAGGGATGCCCTAAGGTGGGGGGAGTGGAATTTGGTACCCTTACCATGGAAGACAGGAGCTTTTTTCAAAACAAAATATACTCTTAATATGTAAATTAAGGCCCACAATCACACTATTATTTGTCCAAATAAGGTTAACCCATATTCACACAGAACCCGCACATAAATACTTGTAGAGCTTTATTCACAACTGTCATGAGTTGAAAGGTAAGCAAGATATCTTGTAAGAGTCAAATAATCAGCAGTATATCCACATGATGAAACTGTTGTTCAGTTGCTCAGTCGTGTCTGACTCTTTGTGACCCTATGGACTGCAGCACACCAGGCTTCCCTGTCCTTCACCATCTCCTCCTCAATCATCCTCTTTAATCTTTGGCAGGTGGATTCTTTACTACTGAGCCACCAGGGAAGAAATCAAGCTATGAAAACACACCAGGAACGCTCAAAAGTATATTGCTAACTAAAAGAAGTCAATCTGACAAAGCTATAAATGGTATGATTCCAAGTATATGAGTGCCTTCGAGTACTTCCCTTTGAAGGTGCCAAGGGGGCCTTAGCCTGAAAACACTGACCTCAGGCTCTGCTCTCCATTTAAAGGGCTCTCTACCATCGCTGAAATTTTAAATATACAAACTCTGTCTGACTAATTCAGGAAAATTACTCAAATTCAATGTTTATGTGGAAATAAGAGAAGAAAATTACAAGTCACTTTTACTACTCTACCCAGAAAACCCCAAGTATCTATTCCTTTCAGAAAATATATATCAATTAATATTTCCAGGGCGTTTATTTTCTACATAATTAATCATACTTGAATACTTTTAGTCTGCAAGTCTAAAGCCTATAATGCCATTTGAAATCAACCAATAGTACAGTCCAAAATAAATCACCATACTCACTCAGGGAATAAAAAACAGTCAAACAAAAATTCTTCACAAATGTAATGTAATACTAGAATTTATTACTCCCTGAAATTAACCTCTCTTAGCTCTTACCAGGTTCTATTACTTAAATACATTTTACACTATTGAAAAAAAAAAAGAAACTTAAGGAGTAAATCTTTTGAAGGGGAGCTAACATAGTGACTGACAGGGTTGATCCAGAAAAGTTTTCAAAAAATCCTCTAGGTGGGCTCCCCGGTGGATCAGAGGTAAAGACAGGAGACATGGGTTCCATTCCTATTTTGGGACAATCCCACATGCGGGGGACCTACTAAGACAGTGCTCTAGAGACCGGAGCCAACTACTGAGCTCACCTGCCCTGAGACCCCTGCTCCGAGGCGGCAGGGGTGACCACTGCAATGAGAAGATCGAGCAATGCAGCCAAGCAAGGCCCCCGCTTTCCGAGACTGGAGAAGGGCCCGCGCAGAGGCAAAGGAACAGCACAGCCAAAAATGAATAGATGAAATAAAAAAAAAATTCTCCACGAAATAACTTCTAGGATATCTGTTCTCAATCAAAAAAGAAAAAATCGGGAACGGAAAGGGTTTCGTACAACCTACTTCCCAGTGGTTATTTTCGCGGCTTGCCGCTCAGGAGAAATGTCCACAGACTGCCCCCACCCCGCCCCGCCCCGCCCCTTGAAAATATGCCATCCACGACTCCGCAAACAGGATGAACAGTTAGAACATTGCTTGTGTTTAAATGCACCGCAGAGACAAACAGTTGATAAGTAATTTGAATCCGAGAGGCGAAATCGACTTTGAGAATGAAGGGAGCGATCTGGAAATTTAATGATTTATTGTCAGTCCTACAAAGCTGCTCTAGAGAGCTAAGGCGTTCAATTTTAAGGGTCCACTTCCCAAATATTCGGAAAACCCAGAGGAAACCCGGCGCTCCCCCTCTCCTTCCTGCAGAAAAGATGGTCTGGACCCCTCAGACAACAGCTAATCGACAGAACCCTGGACAAGTCCCGATTGTCTCCCGAGGACCGTGCACGTGGTCAGCGCACAATCTAGGGGAGAAAAGGGGGTCTGCAGGCGCAGAGCCAGCGGGCAGAGGCTCCAGGGCGGAAGTTTCTTCCGGAAGTGACAAGATTGGACGCCCGGGGACCCGACTGCTGGCCAACAGCCCTGCTGAGAACCCGAGGGGACTGAGATCCGAGCAGAGCTCCAGACAACGCGTATCTGCACACTCCAGGGGTGAACACGAGGGGCCAGTTCAAAATGGCGGGTTTCCGCCGATTCCCACTAGTCCTACCGCGGCGTCCGATGCCCTGGTCAGCACACTCACCATTTCCAGGTCTCCTGGGACTGTCTGAGTCCCTCCCAGAGACAACCACCAGAGCGACAGAAGATGCAGGAGAATGACCAGGCCAGTGAACCAGAGAGAACACGAAACCTGCGCAATGCGAAAAAGAGAGGAAGTCCACGTAGCGGGACATCGCCCCGCCCATCTGTCTCAGCGTCCTCCTGGTTGGACAGATCCCAAAGCCCTGCCCCTTGGGCCTAAGTGACAACTTGCCGGAGGTGAGGTGAGCCCAGACCCCCGTGCCTGTCACTTTTGCTGCGTTGTTGTTATTGTTGTGCTTAGTACTCAGTCGTGTCCGACTCTTTGCGACCCTATGATAGAAGACTTTTTCCTGGCTAAGATTGCTTTTAGGCCTGGAAAGTCCCATGGACGGAGGAGCCTGGTGGGCTGCAGTCCATGGGGTCCCGAAGAGTCGGACACGACTGAACGACTTCACTTTCACTTTTCACTTTCATGCACTGGAGAAGGAAATGGCAACCCACTCCAGTGTTCTTGCCTGGAGAAGCCCAGGGATGGGGGAGCCTGGTGGGCTGCCCTCTCTGGGGTCCCACAGAGTCAGACACGACTGAAGCGACTTAGCAGCAGCAGCAGCAGCTCCTCCTGCCCTGGGATTCCTGGTTCAGTCTGAAGAAGGAGCAAGTACAGATAAGAGGATGGCCCAGGCCAGATCTGCCAGGAACAAGGTTTTTGAGTCCACCAGGGGTCAAGGGGTTGGTGTAAGGTTGTGTGGAATGTGCTTCCTTTTAAGAACGCCCCTCTGCAGTAAAGGGGCCTGATGCATTTTCATCTTTGGTCCTTGACTGCTCTGAGCCTTCTACCCATCCCTGCACCACCCCTACTCATTAGGTACTTAAGCTGAAGAATCCTAGAGCACTTGGCTCTCTGTTAGGAGGTCTGAATCACTCAACTTTTTCTGGTGCCAGTGTTGCAGGAGAAACCAATTCTGACTCCATGTTGAAGCTATTTCTTTGACTTGCTTTTCATTGCTTTTGTTATTATAGTCATACATAATGACAAGCCCTTGAGCCCTGGAGGACTCAAAAACCTTGTTCCTGACAGGTCTGGCCTGAGCCATCTTCTTATCTGTACTTGCTCTTTCTTCAGTCTGATACATAAGCTTCCCTGTTGGCTCGGTTGGTGAAGAGTCTGCCTGCAATATCAGAGACCCAAGTTCCATCCTTGGGTGGTGAAGAGCCCCTGGAGAAGGAAATGGCAACCTACTCCAGTAGGTTGCCTGGAGAATTCCATGGACAGAGGAGTCTGGTTGGCTGCGATCCATTGGGTCACAAAGAGTCGGACACTGAGTGACTAACACTTTCATTTTCAATGGCCTGTCTCAGACGACCCTTCCAAAGGGCATTTGTTCAGATCACAAGGAGATAATCTGACTCTACCCTTTGTGAAAAGAAGAGATTGACACATTGCTTCCAAAGTCTAGCCATTCCCTGAGATGTTTTACAAGACTGATGGCCCTTTTTGCTGTACTTCCTCATTGCCTCTCCCTCTCTATTCTGGCCTTTTGTTGTTTTTTAAAATTTTAATTGGAGGATAATTGCTTTACAATATTGTGCTGGTTTCTGCCATACATCAACATGAATCAGCCACAGGTGTACATATGTGTCCTCCCTCTTGAACCTTCCTCCCATCTCTCACCCCCATCTCACCCCTCTAGGTTGTCACAGAACAGTGGGTTGAGCTCCATCCCACTGGCTATCTATTTTACATATTGTTGTTGTTCAGTTACTAAGTCGTGTTGGACTCTGGGAACCCACCGGCTGCAGCACGGCCAGGCTTCCCTGTCCTTCACTATCTCCCAGAAGAGTTTGCTCAGACTCATGTTCATTGAGTCAGTGATGCCATCCAACCATCTCATCCTTTTTCACCCTCTTCCCCTCTTGCCCTCACGCTTTCCCAGCATCAGGGTCTTTTCCAGTGAGTCCGCTTTTTGCATCAGGTGGCCACAGTATTGGAGCTTCAGCTTCAGCATCAGTCCTTCCAATGAATATTCAGGGTTGATTTCCTTTAGGATTGACTGGTTTGATCTCTTTGCTGTTTGAAGGACTCTCAAGAATCTTCTTCAGCGGGCCGGGTTGTGGGCTGTCTGAGGGTGAGGGGCCTGGCCTGGGCACATCCCGGCGGTGGCAGCGGCGGTGCCCTGGTGGCCGAGCGCCTGAGCTTTCCTCGCCGTCCGGGGCCTGCCCTTGACCCGCCTCTCCCCTTGCCCCTTCCTTCCCCCGCCCTTTCCCCCTCTCCGCCCCACCCGGCAACGGAGGGCGGGGCAGCCGTGTTCCCGTCCCGCCTCTTGGGTCTGTCCCTCTCCTCCGGACCCGCCGGTGACGTTTAGCACATGTGCGCGGAGGACGCACTTGAGGCGCTGGATGGGGAGAGGGGGCACCCACTTCCTCCTGCTCAGAGGCTCCCTGGCCTGGGACCGCCCCGGCGTCCTCGGACCCGCCCCCGGCACGACCACCCTCCCTGTCCTCTCCGCTCCGCGGGCGCCCGCTCATGCCCGGCACCGCGGGTCTGCTCCGCACTTCGGGCCCCCTCTCCAGCCGGCACCGCTCACCCCCCGCCCCGAGCCAGGCTGGTTTCGGAAACGCCCTTACAGCAGCAGGGAGAACGCAGGCTGGAGCTAGAAGAAAGCGATCAGCACTACTCTCACATGGTTAAAAAACCCCCAAGGGCAAAGGAAGAGCTGCACTCCGAAGTCCAGATAGCCCCGACTCCAAAATCTCCCTCAGAAAAAACACGATATGATACATCCCTTGGTCTGCTCACCAAGTTCATTCAACTACTGAGCCAGTCACCTGATGGGGTCTCAGATTTGAACAAGGCAGGAGAGGTGCTGAAAGTGCAAAAGAGAAGGATTTATGACATCACCAACGTCCTGGAAGGCATCCACCTCATTAAAAGGTCTAAAAACAACATGCAGTGGATGGGCTGCAGTCTGAGGACAGGGGCCTACAGGCCCAGTTCAAGGGGTGTCAAAAGTGACTGAGCTCAGTGAGGAAGATGAGGATTCAGAGAATCAAAGGTTAGCTATGTTACATGTCAAGATACTTGAAAAATTAGTGGCCTTAAAGACCAAAGTGTTAATAGTTGTGAAAGCCCCTCCAGAAACATGGCTTGAAGTGCCTGACCCAATAGAGAGCCTATAAATACATTTGGCAAGTACCCAAGGACCCATTGAGGTTTATTTGTGTCCAGAAGAGACTGAAACAACAGTCCAATGAAAGCAAACAACCAGGACCACAAAGGGAATATATATCCCTAAGCCCACTTCCAAAGACTTGGCTTCAACCAACTCAGGACATAGGGATTGCTTGATTTCTATGATAAACCTTTCTCCTCTGGCCTACCCTGTCAACCTTTTACAGCAGACTGAGGACCAAATTCCTTCCAACCTAGATGGACCATTTGTGAACTTACTGCCTCCCTTGCTCCAAGAGGACTATCTCCTAAGCCTCAGGGAGGAAGAAGGCATCAATGATTGCTTTGATGCTTACGATTTCAAAAGCTTCTGCTTTTCAACTACACGTTATGTGTAGTTGATTATCCTTTGTGTGAACTCCTTTTATAAACCAATACTTTTTTATTATGAAACCAGAACATGCCATGCAGTGTTGTCCCTTCCTCCTTTTTTCCTTCAAGATAGTATCTTGAAGTAAACTACAGATTTCAGAAGGAAGCTGACATTTTAATGAATTAAAAAACAAACAAACAGTTACAGGCTCCCTTGGGAAAGCCCTGCCTTGCCCCAGGCTCCAAAATCTGGATGAGTCAGCAAGTGAGAAAATGTGCAATCAGGTGTCTCTCACCCATCCTCTGCCTCCCCGGGCTCCCTCCCTCCTGGACTGGCTTGCTGTGTCTGAGGGATGATGGGCTGTAGAATGGGGTCTGGCCACCTGGCCCATTCAAAAGCAGCAATTTTTCTTAATAGCATTTCAAGTCGTGCCTTCTCTGCAGAACGCATGTCTTTGGGGTTTGCTAATTTGGGGTGGAAACTGCAGGCACTGTAAACTTGAAGTCATGCAAAAGTATGAAATGGATTTCTTCAGCTCTTCTTAGGAATATTTAAATTACTCTCATACTAACTTTAAGCCACGGACTGCGTGTACCACTCTGAGGCCAAGAGATCTTCCACATCCTTTCAGATGAAGAAACTGTTCTCTAGTATTCGTCCAGATAGAGAGTTCTGCCCCTGTAAGCTGTTATGGAGTTTCCTGTCTCCATAAGCCCCTCCTACTCTCTTGCCCCTGTCGGGGGAGTTTATTATTTCCTGAGGTCTGTCTTGTTGCGACAAAAATTTGAAGCAACAGACTGACCAGAGTTACAGTTCCATGTTACGACTCAGTTTTATTTAAAAAGTAAAGGAAAATACATCCTCCAGTTGTGAGGGCATGCCAACCCAAAAGACCCGAAGAGAAGAGAGGCCCCTTGGCCCAATTTTGGCTCCCCTTTTTATGTTTTTTTCTCCTCCCCCGAGCCTGCCCCATGTAAACTGGTCTAGCTTGGAGGCTGTTTGTTTTACCTGAGGCTCTCTCTCCCATCTTCCGACCTTCCTTTGTTCTATTTTAGTGGGCTTTTCCCTTCTTTGTCTTTTAGCCACTGCCATTCTGGACCCCTTTTTCCTCTTCTGACTGCCTAACACCCCCAGTGTATTTGTAAGACTGAAGTTTGTAGTGTAAGACCTCGCGGCCTTTTCTCAGGATCTGTCGCTCCAAAGACCACAGTGACTCGAATTCGATGCAATAGGCAAGAGGATTTATTAGGCCGGCGCGCCGGGGTTCAGTCACCTCCGAGGAGGCATGAACGAACGAACGGGTTACAGGGCAATATTTAAGCACACAAGAGTTNCTTCTTGCTTTTGCAGTACTTTGGTGGACTTGTTCTCTCAGTCTATTTGGGGTCTTGGACTCGGAGCATAACAATAAGATGTCCACAGCAATGCAAAAGCATAAAGGGATTTTATTTCTAGCTTGAGCTAGGGTTCCCATCTCATCTGGCACAATGGAGTCTTGATGAGAGCTCTGAGCTCTGAATCACATGTACTTTTATACAGATGGTTCTTTGTCTTTGTAACAGCATAGCTAATTGGCTAAACCGAAGGTGCGCGGGACCTTTAAACCTTGCATCCCTATCTGGATTGGCTCGGGTCTGGTGGGGGCTGGGGGGCTACAGGGATTCTTTCTGATTGGTCAAGCCACACTGCCTGCAGGAACTCCCAGCGCCCCAGCCTTCCCAGAGACCAAACCTCAGGCCCAGCCTGCCCCCCAGAGCCTGTCCTGGCTCCAGTTAGGTCCCAACAGGTTCATGTCCTCACTCACTAGAATGTCGGTAGTAAGAAAAGGTCTCTTTTAGGTCATTTCAAATGGGCTAAGTCTCAGATCACTCCTGGGGGATACACAGACCTTGAGGACTGCAATAGGAAGTATGCTGGTCCAGGGTTCCTGAGTTTCTTGCCAGAGCTTTGCTAAGGTTTTCCTTAAAGTATGATTCACTTCTCTAGCTTACCTGAAGACTGGGGGTGCCAAGGGTATGTAGCTTGTAGTCTGTTCCTAGGGCTGTTGTGAGCCCCTGTGTGATTCTGGTTATAGAGAGGGCCTGTTATCACTCAGAAGGGATTTTGGAAGTCCAAACTAAGGAATTATTTCTTTTGAAAGGGACTTACAGACTTCTACAGTTTTTTCAGATCAGGTAGGGAAGGCTTCAACCCATGCTGTGAAAATATCAATAAGCTTCAGAAGATATGTCCTACTCCTGCTCCTGAGGACATTTGGGTAAAATCTAACTGCCAGGCTTCCCCTGGATATGTCCCTCAGCATCTAATCGATCTGAACAGCAGAGAGGGATAGGATGGTGTGGGTTATCATGGGCACATAAATCACAGGCAAGCATCTCTTGCTTTTGCTGTTCTCGTCACCGCCTTCCTGCAAAACCTTCTGCCCGTATGCACCCCTCCCATAGCAGGTGGCATCAGTAAGCTCGTCATGAATTTCCATTGTTGGGCCTTCTTCCTTTTCCTGCCAGCCTGTGTTTTTTTTCCCCATAGCTCCATTTCTCAGCATTTTCTTCTTCCTGTGGAGAATACTGGGAAAGGCTAGAGAGTTCAGGGGGACAATTACTAGAGCCATAACTTCTTCAGCTTCTTGCAGCTGAGCTGAGCTCCTGTTTTGCAATTGATCAGCTTTGCTGTTTTCTTGGCTCACAGAAGATCTCTCTCTCTGATGGCCTCTACAGTGGATTACTGCTACCCAGGTCAGGAGCTTCCCTGCTTCTAAAAGAGGCAGAATGAAATCTTTGTTTTATGTAGGAATTTACAGTGGTTAACATTCCTCTTTCTTTCCAAATGACAACATGAGCATTTAGTACATGGAACCCATATTTAGAGTCAGTAAAAATATTTAATATCTTATCCTTTGCTAATTGCAATGCTCTCACTAATGCGATTAGTTCAGCCTTCTGGGCTCAAGTCAGGGATGGCAGGACTTTGGCTTCTGTGATTTCATCTAGACTAACCAAGGCATAGCCAGCCCACTGGGTTCTCACGTCTTCAAAACTACTCCCATCATTAAGTCATTCGACCTCAGGGCTGTCAAGAGGCTCATCTGGAAGTCAGACCTGCTAGCGTAAGTTTATTCTAGGGTCTCTATACATTCTGCATTAGGTCTCCACTCTTAACCACTGGAAGCAGAGTTGCTGGGTTCAGGGTTTGGCACATCTTCAAGGTAATGTCAGGGGTGTCCTTAAGAAGGGGCCTGAAAACTTGCTAAACTTCCTTCAGTCAAAAATGATGTCCTTTGACCTCCAGCACATATTGTCCCTGATGCGAGATGAACACAATTAAGAGTAGTCCCAGGGTGAGCTTGGAAGCCGCATTAACCAGCAGGGCTGTAGCTGCTGCTGCCTGCTGGCAACTTAGATATCCCAGGGCCACTGAGTCCAGTTGTTTTGAAAAGTAAGCCAGTAGTCTCTGAGTCAGCCCCAGTTTTGGGGTCAGGACTCCTAGCGCCATCTCTGACTGCTGGTGAACATACAGAGTAAATGGCTTGTCCAAATTTGGAAGCCCCATTGCTGGTGCTCTACTTGACTCAGTCTTTAGAGTCTCAAAGACCTGCTAGTGATTCTTATTCAATTGAAGGGGTTCCCTTTCTCCTCCCTGTAGAGACTCAAGTAGGGGTTTTGCTGTAAGGCCATAATTTAGAATCCAGATGTAACAGAAGCCAGCCATTCTGAGAAGCTTTGAGTTGCCTCTCTTTGGTTAGAGATGGTAATGCACTAATTGTTTGTTTTCAATCTATGATCGGGGCTTGTGCTGCTGGGGTCAAAAGAAATCCTAAATATTGAATCCATTGCTGTGAGATGTGTGCCTTTGTTAGAGAGGCTTTATAGCCCCTTTGCCAGAAAATTTAGGACTCTAACGGTATTCTGATGTGAATCTTGTTTGGTCACACTACTTAATTAATGATCACCAACATGTGGTAGAAGAGTTTCCATCTCAAGGCCCAGTTCCCCCAGTTGCCTTGCTAATTCATTTAGGGACGCCCCAAAGGTTGGCAGCTGTCTCAAAAACCCTGCAGAAATCCTGTCATGTGTACTGAGTGTCTGTCAAGGTGTCAAGGTTCCTCCATTCAGAGGCAAATTGGTATTAAGAGTCTGAATGTAGATGGATACAGAAAAAGAATCTTTGGTATCAGTGAGTGAACAGGGATGACTGCCTCACTCGTTGCTCCAAAGTCTTGCACGAATGGTTACTCCCCACTAGATTTATGAATGGGAAGGATGGGGGTGTTGCAAGGGGACTGCTGCTGCTGCTAAGTCACTTCAGTCGTGTCCAACTCTGTGCGACCCCATAGACGGCAGCCCACCAGGCTCCCCTGTCCCTGGGATTCTCCAGGCAAGAACACTGGAGTGGGTTGCCATTGCCTTCTCCAATGCATGAAAGTGAAAAGTCAAAGTGAAGTCACTCAGTTGTGTCCGACTCTTCGCGACCCCACGGACTGCAGCCTACTAGGCTCCTCTGTCCATGGGATTTCCCAGGCAAGAGTACTGGAGTGGGGTGCCATTGCCTTCTCCGGCAAGTGGACTGGTAAGGGCCTAAAGAGTCCGTGTTTTAGGAATTTTCTAACCAGTGGTTGGATCCCCTTCAGGGCTTCAGGCTCTAAAAGATATTGTCTCTTTCAGCAGTATCTGTCCCAAGGTCATAATCTTTTTTTTTTTTTNTGAGGCACCGTCCGAGGCCTGGAGCTGAACCCTGCAAACTCCTCTCCCCCACTTCTGACCCCGTGGGGTGAGGCCTGGGAAACTGCATGCTTAGCAAGTGCCCAGGCCCTTCTGACACTAGGGGTTAAAAGACACAGACCTGGGCTGATGGTTCTTAACCCAGATCCGCAGACCTCAGGACATTCATGAACCCTCAGAAATGTACACATTTTCACACTTAGGCCAGAGCTTTTATTCAGAATCAAAAAGGACTCCATGGCCCGAGAAAGGTTAAAACTGGCCCGTAATCCACAGATACTCACTTTCTCCCTGGTGTTATTCCTCTTGCCCAAGCCGAGTGTGACAGCCCACCCTCTCCACTGCACACAAAAGTGTGAGGACTGTTTGCCTGATTTCACATGCAGGGTTCTGTGGCTAAATGCCTTTGGTTTGGGGGGATGAAAGGGGGAGGGGTTTCAGAGCATATGATAGAGGTGGCTGCGGCTAGGGGCTGAGGAGCATCCCCTATGAACAGCTTACAGAGCATGCTCAGGTGGATTGAAGTCTTCATAGAGATAAAACCGTAAGGGAAAAAGAGGCCCAAGGATTTTGTTTCCTCCTCTAAAGTAACCCAAGAGCCTGGGTTTACTGCCCCAGCCCCACTATGGTCATGCGGTGGGGACTGCTGGGGCATCTGTGTGGGTGGGACCATCATGAAAGGGGTGTCTTGTGTCTACTTCAGGGTGAAAACCATGTGACCTCTCCAGCCAACCTTAGAAGCCGAGCAGGGATGTCCGAGTCCCTAAAAGAAAACTCTGTGTCACCGGATAGTGACCCTGTGGCCTGAACAGGATGCCCGTGGTAAGATCAGAAAATCCTATCTGGGAGCTTCGGTGACAACGTGGACTCCCAATGCTCCCGTCATTCCAGATCCTTGAGTGGCCAACTTGATAAGATCTCGGGTGGCCCCAGCCTGCAGCAGCTTGGAGTGGGGCTTCAGTTCCCAGCCAGAGATTAAGTCTGGATTGTGCTGGTGAAAGCTCCAAGTCCTAGCTGTTATGCCCAAAGTCCGAGTCCCCAAAACTGAGAGAATAAGACGTCCACAGCAATGCAAAAGCATAAGGGGGTTTTATTTCTAGCTCGAGCTAGGGGTCCCGTCTCATCCCGCACAATGGAGTCTTGACAAGAGCCCTGAGGTCTGAATCACATCTACTTTTATATAGATGGTTCTTTGTCTTTGTAGCAGCATAGCTGATTGGCTAAACTGTAGGGCGCACGGGACCTTTAAACCTTACATCCCTATCTGGATTGGCTCAGGTCTGGCGTGGGCGGGTGGGGGGCTATGGGGATTCTTTCTGATTGGTCAAGCCACACTGCCTGCGGCAGCTCCCAGTGCCCAAGCCTTCCCAGAGACCAAACCTCAGGCCCAGCCTGCCCCCCAGAGCCTGTCCTGGCTCCAGTTAGGTCCCAACACCGGGAGCCAGCATGAGGAATCCCATCCGTGATAAGGTCATGTGGCAGAGATCTGATGGGCAAGGCGAGTCAGATCTCAGGTTTTCCATCTGGTATTTCCTGAGCATGTACCCCCCAAAATAAGAATCTGCCTGCTTTTCCCAGTCTTCTGACATTCTCTGGAAAAAGTTAATTCAGGGCTTCAGTCTCCTGCAAAAAGATGTCTCTGCTTAAAACCCCCTCTGATAACTCTCTAGCTTGCCTAACAGGTTCCCCCAGAATTTTTACAGCTTGTGAATTGTTTACAATCTCCCAACCGCTAGAGGCACAGGAAGCTTAAAACATCCTAGGAATGCAGGGGCTTCTGAGGTGTCAAGATAATTAGAATAAAACTGATTAAGCGTTTCATTGTTGAGCCAATACTTGCTGCCAAATTTTCTTATCTTTTACTTGTTTATATAGTTGGTATATAGAAAAAATAAGTAGCAATATTAGATCTTTGAGTTAATTACCTTCTTTGTTGTAACCCACTGTGCCTTTGTTCTATAGAGATGTAACTTTAGTGCTTTAAGGAGAAGCAGATTAGAGAAAAACACTTCAGGGGAAATGAGATTGACATTCATTAAGGAAAAGAGCCAAAAACTGTTAACAAGCCTCTTGGCCAGAAGATAATGTGAATCACCTGAGACCTTTTGTATACAAGAAGATATACAGAAAGGGTCAGGACTGCTGCCCCTGCATAACTCTGCATATTCCATTATGTAAAATTTAGAGTATATAAACACCTTTTAAATAATAAAAGTTGGAGGGGTTTTTGCACAAGCCTCCCCCCCCCCCCACCTTGTCGATTCTTTCTCTTGCTCCCTCTCCCTCCCTCTAATTTCAGGCTGAATTCCCATCTGGGACGTGGAGGCTTACCGAGTCTACTTACTTGCCCAGGCTTCTGAGACCCACGCGAGAGGGAGCCCAAGGCGGGGCACCCTCCGCTATTCAAGCGGGTGCCTGTGGCCCAACGTAGACGGTGCAAGTTCCTTATCTGGAACTTTATTGGTTTTCCACGTAAACCAAGTTAATCAGCATCTTTTCTCCACTCATTTTCCTACTACACTATTTCTTCCTAATCTAATCTTATATTAATAAATAAAGTTTTCCTTGCCAACGCTGTCCCCACTTCGAATTCCCTGGATCCACCGGGGCTGGACCCCGGCAGATTACTGAATGGTTTGCCTTGGAAAGGAACAGAGATCATTCTGTCGTTTTTGAGACTGCATCCGAGTAAGCAAAAGGCAGTGGGTAAATATCTACACTGATTCTAAGTATGCTTATTTGCCTTTATATGCTCACGCTGCAATATGGAAAGAAAGCCAGTTTAAAACAGCAACAGGAGAACCTATTCAACATTTCACAGAGATCAAGAGACTTTTAACTGCTAATATTGTCCTAAAGAAGTAGCTGTTATGCATTGCAAAGGGCACAGCAGAGATGGGCGTAAAGTAGCTGAAAGTAATCAGCTGGCTGACTGTCAAGCCAGAAAAGTGGCACTGTATGAAACCCCTTCACTGCAGATGCCTTTGATCTGGACAGGTCCTGTGGAACACGAAAAACCACAGTATACTGAGAAAGAATTAGAAAGATATGAGAAAAGAGGAGCAAAGATTACTGATAAAGGATGATTACAGTCTGAGGATGGACGATTAATAATTCCTGAAAATGCTTAGTGTAAGAAATGCCACAGGAAGAAAAAGCCACCTCTAAGGACCTTCGATGGAAACCTTTATTGGGCGGTAGCTCTAGGGCAGAACTCCTGGGGGTGGAGGGGCGGGGGGGGG
>SJYW01011018.1:262374-273598 GCA_006410735.1 Raphicerus campestris
TTTTTTTTTTTTTTTTTTTTGAGAAGTCAGAAGGCAGAGAGAATCTGTGAAGGCAAAGAGGATAATCCCTGTGGAGAAAATGTCAGCATTATTCCAAATCGCAATCTGAACAAGAAAACTCTTATCAGAGTAAGACCACGGGGACACAAAGTGTGTGGAAAAGACCTTATGCATCATTCCTCCCGTAATATGTCCACCAGAAGTCACAATGGACACAAGCCATATGAGTATCAGGAAAATGGAGAGAATAAATGCAATGTATGTGGGAAAGCCTTTAGTTACCTGCAGTGTTTTGAAAAACCATAAAATAAATTACAGTGGAGAAAAAACCTATACATGTAAGAAATGTAGGAAAGCCTTCATATGGCTCAGAACTTTGCAAAGACACATGCTAACACATAGTGGGGTGCCTCTTATAAGTGCAAAGGCTGTGGGAAAACTTAAAGTTCTTCAGCTTCACTTCAGATATATGAAAGGACCCACATTGGGGAGAAATCTTATAAATGTAAACATTGTAAAAATGCCTATAGATATTATCAACCTTTCCGAACACAAAAGAGGACTCACACAGGAGAAAAATCCTATGAATGTAGAAAATGTAGTAAAGCATTCAGCTGTCTCAGTTCACCCTGAATACATGAAAAGACTCATACCAGAAAGAAAATTTATGACTTTAAACAATGTGATAAAACCTTCAGATATTACCCCTCCAAAACACAAAAGAGTTCACACAGGAGAGAAATGCTATANGGTGCATGGGCTTCAGTAGTTATGGCTCACGGGCTTAGTTACTCCATAGTATGTGGAAATTCCTGTTTTGGAGGAGTAAACCTTTTCATAGTCTATTGGGAGCATGTGATATCAGCTGAGGAATTCCTATGTTCAGGGATTTAGCTGCTGTGTTGCACTTGGTCGCTCAGTCGTGTCCAACTCTTTGTGACCTGGTGGACTGTAGCCTGCCAGGATCCTCTGTCCATGGTATTTCCAGGCAAGAATACTGGAGTGGGTTGCCATTTCCTTTTCCAGGGATTTTCCTGACCCAGGGTTTGAATTCAAGTCTCCTATGTCTCCTGCATTGCAGGTGGATTCTTTACCATTGAGCCATCAGGGAAGCCCAGGGATTGAATTGTCATGCTTCTTTACTCCCTAGAGGAGCTTGGATGTAACTGTTATGTCCAAGTCGCGAAATCTCCCAATCACTACCAGGGAGCTGATATCCGATGCAAAAGCAAGAGAGTTTTTATTTACCAAGCTCAAGCTGGGGCTCCCACTGATACCGATGCAGCGGCTGTAGGGAGGAGCCCCGGGTTTTGGGTTACATTGCTTATATAGGGAGTGTTCATGGAAAAAAAAGAATTTCTAGGTAAGGGGACGTCTTATTGGTCACTTTCTTTCGAAGGGTTGTGTGTTGGTTCTTGATTGGTCCCTATTGTCTAAGTAGACCACAAGTTCCTGAGCGTTAAGTCAGGAGATTTTGGTCTGGGGTCCGATTGGTGGTGGGGTGAGGTCAGGGGATTTCCAAAGGCTCTTTCCCCAGAACCTTACAAAATGGAGTTTTTCTGTTAACAAAATGGAGTAGCTTAGATTCTTCACTGTATATAGGAGGGCAGCCTGTAGAGTGGCTACTCAGGAAACAACTTCCTCCTTAATGGAAAATGATTTTTTGTTCTTTTGAAGGAAAGTACTGCTGACACCTTTATATAATGCATCATGGACAAATCCACCATCTGACCGTTATGGACTAAAAGAAGCTCCCTTGCAATCTTTAGCTTCTTAAAAAAAAATTTGGTTGCATCGGGTTTCAGATGCTGCATGCGAGACTCTTGTTGAGTCATGTGGGACACTTCGTTGCCATGCATGGGCTCTGTTGTGGTGTTTGGGCTCCAGAGCACACAGGCTCAATAGTTATGATGTGAGCCCAGTTGCTTTGCAGCATGTAGGATCCTAGTTCCCTGACCAGGGATTGAACCCGCATCCCTTGCATTGCAAGATGGACTCTCAATCACTGGACCACCAGGGGAATATCATTAACTTTTGAAAAAGTGTCAGCAGAGCCCAGGAGAGATTATTGTGGTTCTGTGGGAAAACACTTTTTTGGTATGTTGTTATCTCTGTGTGTGTATACCAAAAATTGGCTGGAAACAGTCTTGATGTACACAAACATAGGGATTTTATAATCTTAAGTTTTTATGCCTTCTTCTTTATGTCTGAGCTTGAAGTTACAAATAACTTTCTAACCTGTCAAACTGAACAGAGAAAAAGAAAGAACTGGGTTTGTGATAAATATTACACAGAGTAGAAGCTGTGCTTTTCTGCAAGAATATTTTCATTCTAAGTTAGCAGCATCTGATTACTTCTAAGGGCTTGGAATACTTTAGGACAAAATGGCCAGCTGGATCTTGTTAAAAGTTGGATGCCACAGGCCTCCTGAACTCTCATATTTGGTGATGGGAATAGAACGCTATGTTTTTATTCATTTTACCCTCATGCAGACTTGAGCCTCTCTCATGGAATATATAAATGGTGGGTAGTAAAAAAGGAGAGGAAGAAATTTCTCTCTCAAGAAGTGGGTGATCTTGAATTGATAATATTTTATTTCATTTGTATAGCATTTCTGCCATATCTCAACATACTGTGGACCCTGCACTAGATAGCAATAGATTTGTAATGCAGGGCTTCCCTGGTGGCTCAGCGGTAAAGAATCCGGCTGCCAAAGCAGGAGACACAAGTTTGATCACTGATGCGGGAAGATCCCACATGCCTCGGAGCAGCTAAGCCCATGTGCCACCACTGCTGAGTCCATGTGCAGCAACTACTGAAGCCCGTGGCCCTAGAACTGATGCTCCACAACAAGAGAAGCCACCGCAGTGAGAAGCCCGAGTGCTGCAACTGGAGAGTAGCCCCCACTTGCCACAACTAGAGAAAAGCCCACACAGCAATGAAGACCTAGTGCAGGCAAAAATAAATAAAACAGATTTGTGATGTGATCACAGTAAAACTATGTAAGTAGTTTACACATGTTTATGATGCTGTTAAATTTATGAGGAAGTAAGCGTGGACAGAGAGTTTCTGTATATAAATAAATGGGAAATAACTGAGTCATAAGTAACCCTCCTATAAGTGGAGTATGGATGTACAGAGCTGTCAGTCTCACTCATCCTACTGTACACATATTTGGGATGTTTTAGGACTCAGTGGTCTTTGAGGATGTGACTGTGAACTTCACCCTGGAAGACTGGGCTTTACTAGATTTTTCACAGAAGAAATTCTACAGAGATGTGATGGGGGAGACCTTTAGGAATCTGGCCTCAGTAGGTAAGGATGACAACTGACCTTCACCTTGTCAAAGGACAAGTTTTTCTGTCCATCAGTATTTTTCTAAGAGGTGGAACGTGTAAAGGGAGGACATTGGTAAATAAATAAATTAGGTATTGTCACAGCTCATTGTAGAACTAGAGTCTACTGATTTTTCTATAACTTCTAATACTTTGGAATAATTTTTATGTGTATTTTAGGAACAACATGGGAAGTTCATGACAGTGAAGATCAGTACAGAAATCAGGGGAGAAAACTAAGGTAAGTGGCATTCACAATAGAAAGCAGTATTTCACATAAGAATTATGTTATTGTACCAGATTTTAAAAGGAAACAAGGTAACCCATGCTTCAAATGTATTGCTCCTCAAAATTTTCACCAAATTACTTTCTTATATATGATATAATGTTCAGTGTTTGCAAAATAGTTCATTTGGAAACAGTATTAATAAGCCCTATATATAAATATCACCATTTTGGTGAGTCCTCTTGTGGCGTACTCGGTATATTCAATTTCGAACAATTCACACATGATAGAAAAAAAACCTATGCTTTTGCCATAAATTGTAGAAGTGTAGCTGAAGCATTTTTAATAAATATGAAATCATTAACAAAGAGATCATTAATACTTCCTTCTTGTTGGTTTTTTTTTTTTTTTTTTTTTTGAGAAGTCAGAAGGCAGAGAGAATCTGTGAAGGCAAAGAGGATAATCCCTGTGGAGAAAATGTCAGCATTATTCCAAATCGCAATCCGAACAAGAAAACTCTTATCAGAGTAAGACCACGGGGACACAAAGTGTGTGGAAAAGACCTTATGCATCATTCCTCCCGTAATATGTCCACCAGAAGTCACAATGGACACAAGCCATATGAGTATCAGGAAAATGGAGAGAATAAATGCAATGTATGTGGGAAAGCCTTTAGTTACCTGCAGTGTTTTGAAAAACCATAAAATAAATTACAGTGGAGAAAAAACCTATACATGTAAGAAATGTAGGAAAGCCTTCATATGGCTCAGAACTTTGCAAAGACACATGCTAACACATAGTGGGGTGCCTCTTATAAGTGCAAAGGCTGTGGGAAAACTTAAAGTTCTTCAGCTTCACTTCAGATATATGAAAGGACCCACACTGGGGAGAAATCTTATAAATGTAAACATTGTGAAAAAGCCTATAGATATTATCAACCTTTCCGAACACAAAAGAGGGCTCACACAGGAGAAAAATCCTATGAATGTAGAAAATGTAGTGAAAAGAAAAGTTAAATTTTTGCTAAACCTTTGAGAGCAGGTCCTTATCTCATGAAATGTGGCCTTTGGGCTCTATCAAGGGCTTCCTGGGGGGTTGTTTTCTTATCTCATGGAATGTGGCCTTTTGGCTCTATCAGGGCCTTCCTGGGGGGTTGTTTCCTTATCTCATGAAATGTGGCCTTTTGGCTCTATCAGGGGCTTCCTGGGGGGGGTTGTTTTCGTATCTCACGGAATGTGGCCTTTTGGCTCTCTCAGGGGCTTTTCCGGGGGAGCAGGCCCTTATCTACAAATGAGCCTATCCCTGTAAAAATTAAAACCTGCCCACCAATCGGACGCTCCCCACCCCACCTGTACCTGTTTCTAACTCTTGTGTGCTTAAATATTGCTCTGTAACCACTTCGTTCGTTCGTGCCTCCTCGGAGGTGACTGAACCCCGGCGTGCCGGCCTAATAAATCCTCCTGCTGTTTGCGTCGAATCCGAGTCTCGGTGATCTTTTGAGCGACGGACCTTAGGAAAAGACCGTAAGGTCCAACAGTAGTAAAGCATTCAGCTGTCTCAGTTCACTCTGAATACATGAAAAGACTCATACCAGAAAGAAAATTTATGACTTTAAACAATGCGATAAAACCTTCAGATATTACCCCTCCAAAACACAAAAGAGTTCACACAGGAGAGAAATGCTATGAATGTAAGTCATGTGGTGAGACTCAGTTCTATCATAGGTTTACACATACATAAAAGAAATAACAATGGAGAAAAACCCTACCAATGCAGAAAATGTGGTGAAGCCTTCAGTTGTCCCAGTTCTTTTCGGAAACATCAAAGAATTCATACTAGGGAAAAACGTTATGAATGTAGGGAATGTGGAAAAGCCTTTAGAGCTCTTGTAAGCCTTCGCATGCACTTTATCACTCATACTGGAGTTGGACCTTATAAATGTAAGAAGTGTGGGAAAGTGTTAATGAGAAGGTAACAGGCAGGAAGGCCAGGGGTCTCCAAACGGAGGAAATAGCCTGCAAGTGTCAGACATTTCTATTTCTCTTAAGCGGCAGGAGGAAACAAACTAGCGATGTTTTTTTCCTTCTCTATACAAATTTAAAAGGAGATTTCTCTTAAAATACTGTGTAGCCATAATGACACTTGATTTCACCTGAAGTTAACTATTCTCAAAACTTGAGATAACCAATGCATTTTTTATGGAAATATTTGTCTTAAGCTATGCTAATGTACTATGCATTTACCCCAAACTGTGTCTTCAAATCGGTCCTGCCTAATGGCTCAGAACCTACTTATCAAACCAGTATGCTCAGATATGGTTGCCCTAATCTATGTAAATGAAACTATTTGTATGGTAATCTGTCCTTCTACAAGATTCAAGTTAATAATTTTATGGTCCAGGATGAACCATTTGGTGCCAAGATTATCCCAAAATGCATCTTATGAGTGTGAGTGGCCTGGTGCCATTCTGAGTTTTAAGACATTCCTTTCTTTCATTAACAGACTGCTAGTGACTATATAACATCCAGCTGAAGACTAACGGGTTGGGAGGGGTGGTGTACTCTTTCTGCCCCCTTCTGACGCCTATGTCAGAAGCTTTCTCTATCTCCTTTATACTTTAATAAAACTTCATTACACAAAGCTCTGAGCGATCAACCCTCATCTCTGGCCCTGGATTAAATTCTCCTCCGGGGGCCAAGAATCCTGGTGTCTTTTTTCGTTCAACAACAACCTTTCATCTATTTCCCCCAGTTCATTTCAAATACACCAAAGGAGTCACACTGGAGAGAGACCTATGAATGTAAACAGTGTGGCAGAACCTTCTAGTATTACCCCTCCTTTCAAAAACATGAAAGAGCCCACACTGGAGAGAAATCCTATGAATATAGGGAGTGTGGAGGAGCTTTTAGTTGTTCAACCTCACTCTGAATACATGAAAGAACACACACTGGAGAGAAACTCTATGAATGCAACCAGTGTGGAGAAACCTGCAGAGATTATACTTCTGTAGAAATGCACAGAAGAAGTCATATTCTATAAATGTAAACAATGGAAAAGCCCTTGGATGCTGTCAAAGTTTTCGAAGACATGAGAGAAATCATGCTGGAGAAAAGCCGTATGAGTATAAAAAATGTCATAAAGTGTTCAGGTGTCCCAGTTATCTTTGAACATGTGAAAGAACTCATATTAGAGAAAAACCCTATGAATGTAAGCAATGTAGTAAAGCCTACAGAGGATACGGTTCCTTACAAAACCGTGAAAGGACTCACACGGAGAGAAACCCTATGCATGTACGGAATGTGGAAAAACTTTCAGGTGGTATCAGAGTTTTCAAAGACATGAGAGAACTCACACTGGAGGGAAACCCTATGAATGTAAAGAATGTGGGAAAGTCTTTAATCATACCACTTCCTTCTGAAGGCATGAAAGGACTCATCTCACGGGGTAAAACCTTTTGACTGTAAAGAGTGTGGGAAAGACTTCAGTTGGTCTTCATTGTTAAATGTTAAAACTCCCACCAGAAATAATTACAAATGTGAGTAACATGAGAACTCATAGCTTGATGAAAATTAATCTGGGTATAATGTTCCAGAGCGCTGAAGAATTAATGCTTTTGAACTATGGTGTTGGAGAAGACTCTTGAGAGTCCCTTGGACTGCAAGGAGATCCAACCAGTTTATCCTAAAGGAGATCAGTCCTGGGTGTTCATTGGAAGGACTGATGTTGAAGCTGAAACTCCAACACTTTGGCCACCTGATGCGAAGTACTGACTCATTGGAAAAGACCCTGATGTTGGGCAAGATTGAAGGTGGGAGGAGAAGGGGATGACAGAGGATGAAATGATTGGATGGCATCACTGACTCAATGGACATGGATTTGGGTGAACTCCAGGAGTTGGTGAGGGATAGGGAGGCCTGGTGTGCTGCGGTTCATGGGGTCGCAAAGAGTCAGTCACGACTGAGCAACTGAACTGAACTGAATGTTCCAGAAAACTTTCAACCACAAAAGAATTGTTTTTAACAGGTTGTAAATATATTAGGTTTATCAAGCCTCTTTCTTAAACTATGTCACTAGAGTGTGAGTTTCTACTAGTTAGTTTTATACATGAGTATTGGAGTGATATAATTCTGCAAGTCATCTTTCAGCAGTAGTTGTTCAGTTCCTGAGTCATGTCCAATTCTTTGCGACTGTAGCCCACTCTGTCCTTGGAATTTCCTAGACAAGAATACTGGAGTGTGTCGCTCCAAGAGATCTTCCCATCCCAGCAATCAAACCCGTGTCTCCTGTGACACCTGCATTGGCAGGTGCATTCTTTACCACTTGGCCACCAGGGAAGCCAGTCAACAGTAGTACATGAGATTAAAAGGTAGTGCTTTTCCTTTGAATCAGCTAATATTTTCTCTCTCCATTTGAAAGTCGGATCCATGGGTGAATTGAAATGTATATCTAATGTGTATGTAGTCAGGTTTCATTTTTTATAGTTTTATTCTGTATTAAGAAGCGATTGGAAAATGTGGTCATTTGTTGGGATTTTCCTACAGGATATCTGGATTCTGGACAATTCCTGGATGTCTTTATAGTCTGTTTTCTGTGTTTTATCTTTAACAACAAAGCTCCTTTTTTGAGACTTTCATGTGAATAATTGTTTTTATATTTGGACCTTTGCTTGTTGTCCTTCCTCTGCCTGGTATTTGGTGAATAGATTTTGAGAAGAGAGACCTGTGATGGGACAGATATCTGATTCTCTGTGTAATGTTAGAAACAAAATTTTCTAGTATCCATCTATTTATGGTTCTATGTTAGAAATCACTGATAGCCTTATTCGCATAGGATTTGGAAGCAAAAGCAGAAGCAAACAAGGCATCAGTCAGAGTTTGGAGGCACCATACATGAAGAGAGATGCCCACATACGGGCTTCCCTTGTGGCTCAGCTGGTAGAGTCCACCCGCAATGTGGGAGACCTGGGTTCAATCCCTGGGTTGGGAAGATCCCCTAAAGAAGGGAACGGCTGCCCACTTCAGTATTCTGGCCTGGAGAACAGTCCATAGGGTCACAAAGAGTCGGACACAAATGAGTGACTTTCACTTAAGGATACTATCTTTTAGCCCATCATTTTGGATTCTTTGACCTTCCAATCAAGAGTACTTCAAAACCACCACCAGTGTTTGGTTTCCATTTTTGTAGAGCTGTAGGTGTCCACTGATGTCTTCCCAAGATCCATATCAAAGATCCACTGGAGTTGAGATTTTTCTGTCAGGCCTCTTGTGTCCACCAAGAAGCTACTTTGGATTTTACTGTTTGGGAGTATTGTCTTATTCCCCTCTTCTCTAGATTATATCCATTTAAAGTCTAAAGTGTTTAACAAACACCTTATGCTGTTAATGGTGCTAGCGAGGGTGTTTTCTTGATTCACCATGCCATCTACAGTGATGCAGTGAAAAAACAAGGGTGTTTGTTTCTCTACTGTATTGTACACTGGCTGCCTTCACTTGATCTTTTATTTATTTCTGAAAATAAACTCCTTCCTTGTGTTGGTGTGTCCTGTTCTTGTAGTTGACTATAATCTCTCAATATGTTTTAAATTATGTTTGTATGCAAGGAGTATGTGAGTTTTTTTTTTTTTTGCCACAGGAATGCTTTGGTAGTTGTTTCATAGAAACATTTTATTGACTATTCTCTAAAACATCACGTGCTAACAAACACTGTGTTTTTAATTTCTTGAGAGGATATATGAAAATGACCCATTATAATGATCAATTTTCAGGTAAACTTCATAATTTTCTTCCTTTGTTCATTATATTTTATGAGTCAAGATTATGTACATATGAATCCAGGTGTTTTTTCTATCAGGAAATTTTTCTTTCTTTTTTTTTTTGGTTTTGATTTTGGTCATGTAGCTAATTTCTTAATTGTACATAATACCCAGAAGTTAAATCATGTGGTTTTTGTTTGTTTTTTGGCTGTGCTATACAGCATGCGGGATCTTAGTTCCTGGACCAGGGATTGAACCTGGGCCTTTTGCACTGGGAGAATGGAGTCCTAGTCATTGGACCACCAGGCAAGTCTGGGATTTACAGTTTCTGAGAGTGAGGTATTAAATAGTAACAGAGCTTCTACAGTATTAGCATCATGCCTGGGGTGCCTGGAGCAGCATGCTGGGAAGTCTCTGCCTTAACCTTTCAGTTAGATTCAGTGCAGAAAAAAATGAAAAAAGGGACTGTCTTTATTTTCTCTCTCAGATCTTTCCCCTGAGTTTTATTCATCTTTAAATTCAAAGTCACTCCACCCCTCCAGAGTTTGCTGCCACTCTGGGATTCAGTCTTCCCAGATACCAAGTCCAATCCCAGGGCTGACTGCAAAATCATGGCTGACCCACTCATTCCTCTTAGTCTATTTCCTACCTTGGAGGACCTGTGATGAAGTCGGTGAACATCCTGGTGAATCTGAACATCAGAGAATAAAGTAGTTCACAAGGAACTTGAGACTGCCAAGGCTTCGGGGAAGGGGTGCAGAACATGGAGGAATAGAGATGGGGTGATGGCTGCCCAGGAGTCAAGGAGAGAGGTGTTCAGGGGGTGACTAGGAAGGTAAACTTCACTTAAGTGGGATGTCGATTTTGTTCGTTAGCCACGTCTGTGCCTATTTCACCAATCCTGGTGTCCCTGAGTGTGTGAACCCATCAGACAAAAGTTACAGTTGTCTTCAGGACAACGAAGGGGAGACCTTTTCTCTCAGTCCACTGTGAACCAGGTGGGGGCCAAGCCAAGAAAGGCCTGGAGGTTGTGTCCGACCAACGTGGTTTACTTCTGTTCCAGCCGACCTCCTCCGGAACCTGTCTGGGAAAAGGAGACTTGCGCAGGTGTCACTGCAGCTTCCTCAGGTCCAGGTGTGGCAGGTAGTAGCCCATGCTATTGGGCTGTAGTTGCTGAACCTCATAGTCTGCCTCCTTCTTCCGCTGGTGGACTCTGACCTGCGAGGGCAAAGAGAGGGCTCAGAATGGACCAGTCGTCTAGTCAACTATGGGAGGCTACAGGTGAAGGACATGGCCGCAACCACAGACACCTCCTGTTCCTGTGTGTCCCTCTTCCCGTTTTCTCTTAATTTTCTCTCAGCCTCTCCTTTCCCCCTTTCACCTCTTTTTCTTCTTTCTTCTCTTTAACTCTCCTTTTTTTTTCCTACCATTTTCTCTCTGATAGCCCCTTTGTTCTTTTATGTTTTTAAAAAATTTGGTCTTTTGTTTCTTTTTTCTGATATCCCCTCCATATCTTGTCTCCTTTCCCAAACCCCAGCTTAACTGATATACAGTAAACTGCACATATTTTTGGAGAAGGCAGTGGCACCCTACTCCAGTACTCTTGCCTGGAAAATCCCATGGATGGAGGAGCCTGGTAGGCTGCAGTCCATGCTAAGGGTTGGACACGACTGAGAGACTTCCCTTCCACTTTTTACTTTCATGCATTGGAGAAGGAAATGGCAACCCACTCCAGTATTCTTGCCTGGAAAATCCCAGAGACGGGGGAGCCTGGTGGGCTGCTGTCTATGGGGTCGCACAGAGTTGGACACGACTGAAGTGATTTAGCAGCACATATTTTTAAAAAATGTTTAAAGTTTATTAGAATTAGACATCTTTCAAAGAATGAGTATGTAGTGGGTTTTTTTTTTT